>JASDQU010108053.1:24123-59485 GCA_032191745.1 Picea mariana
GTGCAGAAATGAAATCCTTCCATGATGGAAATACATTACCCACATTTTGTGTTCCTTTTTGCAGCTTGCTTTGCCACCAGATAAGAGCTGTACCTACAAGTCTCAAAGATGCCAACTTGATTTGTGTGGCCTCATCCTTGATCTATTGCACACTGCAGTATACCTCCATCTGCCTGATCCAGTTATCAAGTTTTTCTGCATTTACTTCATCATCATATATGGGCAACTCAAATTTTACATCAAGTTTTAACAATGGCATTTCATGTTTATTCTTATGAACATTTTTCTTTCCACTAGATTTAGAACTTGAACTTGAAGAAGAAGGAGAAGAAGGAGGTGTTGATGGAGGTGAAGGAGGAATCTGAGGATGGTCCTCTTCCTCTTCACTTTTTCCCTTTGAAGAATCACCCAAAACTGGTCACTTTCGTTCCAAGTAATCTTCGTACAAAACTTTCACCATCTCCGACATAGCAAGGAATGTTTTCCGGAACTCTTTCTCATCTTGAGAAATCCCTTCTTCCGATGCCATCTTCTCACTGTGAGAAGCTCTTTTTCTCAATCCAATTAATGGATTCTCTGCAACAAGCTCGCCTTCACCACGTTGTAGCTTTTCCCTGGTTAACATGCAAAACTCAAATCCAAACGTCAACTAGCTCTGATACCACTTAGCAAACTCGCAGGTAGCTCATGACCCAGACCAGAAGTAGATAGGTACTGTAGCTCAGCCTCATCAACTCCTATAACACTTAACAAAGCCACCTTTTGTGAGACATGTGAATGAGTAGGTGGAGACTTAGCTATAGGGTAACTGGCCTTCAATTTACAACTACCACTTGTAGAATTGCTTAGTGTGTCTACAGTGCGGAAAAGACGTTCTCGATCCCATGTCTCCTCGTCTGTAGCACCCATGAAGTCGTTGACTTCATATGCCACCCGAAGAGACTATTCAGCGATAGGGTGATCACCAACACAGGGATCAAGTCAGAGAAATGTGTGAAGCCTAACTCCGGGAAATCTGCCTAATAAAACATAGTAAAATCTAATAAATGTGCAATAAAACCCCAAGTTACTAACTACAAAGGTGACACCTCTAAACTGTCGGCAAACATCCACCATGAAAACAGGAGACCAGTTCTAAATATAGTAACTCTGCCATCTACCCTTGCAAAAAAAAATTGAACCATTACTAAATGTAGTATCCTGCCAAAAAAAACAATCTTTCGGTTCCTTATTTAAGTAATCCTCCATTAAAACCTTTAAATCAAAGTTCCCTCCTTTGCTAAATATAGTAGTCTGCCCTATCTTCCAAGCCATCCCTCCTTCATCCCTAAGTTAACCTTCAATAACACCAAAAAATGTTAACTTAGTTGAACTCTTAGCATTCAATAGAATGTTCAGAGATGGCTCTCGATTCATACTTATTACTTATAGTCAATGATGATATGATGTTATATTTAGTAATGAATATCATCCTAATACAACGTATATATCATTGTATATAATATTGTATTGTATTGTTTTAAAATTTATGTTTAATTTTTCTCTTAAAAAATAACAATATATATAAGTATTAAGTTATAATGGGTCACAGGGAGAATTAGATGAAACATGTTCTACAGTACCAAAAATATTATTTCGAATTATCATGATGTGGGAATTGACCTATAACGTGTAGGATAAAAAGGGAAAGGATACAAATATTTATTAGAGGTGTATAATACTTCTCTGCAGTTTTGAAGGAGATATTTTATTTCTAACATTATACCTTTGCGGTTTTGAATGGGAATAATACTTCTTTGCAGTTTTTACCTTTTTTTACGAGAAGAATCTATGTATTTACTCTTGGTGATTTGAACCATAATACTTCTCTATGGTTCTAAGCTCTCTGTCTCTCGGTGAGGGGAACTTCTCTGTTGTTTTCGGAATGCTCTCTGCAATTTTGAATAATTTTTAGTTCTAGCTTTCTCAACTCGTTAAGAACTTGGGCATGTGTTCGTAAATTAGTTATGGCGTCTTATACCAACTGAGCACCTGGACACGTGAAATCAGTTGAGTCACTTTTTACTTTGATTCAATTTTAATTTAAAATATATTTATAATCTAGTAACGTGTGCAAATTAAAGAGATTTAAATATATTTTATTTTTTTAAGTTTAATAAGTAAAAGTTGATATGGGAGATAATGATTAATATTATTATTATCAATTAAAAAAACCATTTTCCATTTTTAAAGTAAATCCAAAATAACAATTGTTACTTTTTTTTCTCTCCTTTTCAATATGAGCATTCCACCACCTATTCCAAAAACTCAACTTAACAAGGGGAGGCCCCCCAAAATCACCTTAGGGATCCTTTACGATTATATGGAATCATTAGAAAAAGGGAGAGAAGAGAGAGATGCCAAAATCCAAATAGAGTTAAAATCATTAGAAAAAAAAGAGTGAAGAAAGCGACGTAAAACTCCAAATAGAGCTAGAGGCAATGCTTGATAAACAAAAATTAGACTCTTCAAAGATACCGTTCAAACTCAAATAGAGGATAGATTCTTAGGATTCAAGAGTGAATTGCAGATAATGAAGGAAAGGATTCAAGAAATGGAAAAACATAAACAATCAACCCAAGAAGGAGAGGTTGAAGAAAATTGCAACTTGAGAGATAGGATTAAAGAGCTAGAAGAAAAACTAACCAACAATTTGACCCTTGATAATCTAGAAAACAAATTGGATATCAAACCTATCAAAGAGGAAATGAATAAGCTAATAGAACTAGACCATGAGCATAATAAAAGAGCCTTGAGCCTCATAATTTTTTGTATAAAAGAACAACAAGAGGAGGATACACTAGGAATAGTAAAAGAAGAATTAAATAATAAATCACAAATTGATACAACTTACCCCATAGAAGCAAAGAGGCTAGGAAAAATAATTGATCACAAAGATAGGTTGATCTATGTCAAAGTAAGTTGTAATGACCATAAATATAGCATTCTCGGTAAATCTTCGAGCTTAAAAGGGTTAGGAACATTTATAAATGAAGACCTCATTCCTGAAGACTAAGTTGAATTAAGGAAGGAAGTTCAAAAGGTAAAAGAAGCCAAGAAATAAGGAAAATGGGCAATAATTAGAAATCGAAAAGCTATTGTTAGGAATAGAGACTAGAAGGATAATAATAAATAGGAATTGTGGACACTCGGGATCCTTTTTTGGAACTATCGTGGTTTTCCATGGCGCAAAGGTCCTATGATAATTTGGATCTCGAGTGATATTGATATTATTTTTCTAGTTGAAACTTGGGAGCATGAGGACTCTAAGGACCCTAACATAGAAGGATTTGTCTTATATTCGACATGGAACAAAAAGTCCCACCATAGAGGGATAAGAGGCATAGCTTGTCATATTAGAAATAATTTTTTTCCTCACATTCAACTTCATAAGATCGACCCTCTCAATCAGTACATTTGGATAGAAATTTCAAACACCAATGCTAAGAAGATGTATATAGAAATTTGCTATTTTGCACCTATTAATTCTACTTTTTATAAGAAAAACAATCTAGATAGCAATTTTCCCTAGAATAATCTTGATCTGAAAATGGGTGAGTACTTTACTCTACACAAGTTTTCAATCGAAAATTGTTTTCTGGTGAATTAATTGCATAAGGATTAAAGGGCTTATGAATCCATGATTAACCATGCTTGTAAACAAGAATACATAACATACATGAACTCAAATGTAATAAGCACATGAAAATACAAGAGAGAGAGAGACAACCAATGTTGGTAACGGAGTTCACCCCTCCTAGGCTACGTCTCTGGACCTGCTTCAATTGGAATACGGACCACTTTCATTCCTTCTTCAAAAGGTGTTGGGACCTTTTCATAAGTGATTACATAAGATATGCCTTCTCCTTCAATGAGGATTCAGGAAGACTCCTCACACTCATCCCTCTCCATACATCAAGAAGGATAATACCTTACATGAATAAGTCTCTCAAAGCTAGGGAGTAGTAGCAGTATGGATTTCTAACTCCACTCATTAACTCTCCATTACTCTCCTCCCTTACAGAGGGCTCACATAAGGTGTTATATAGTTTTCCTCACTCACTCCTAGATCCACAATAATAGGATCTAATTACAAAAGAGGAAGGACAAGATCCATGAATGTAGGATCTCAAACTATCTTCAAGTACATAATGGGAACAGTCTCAAAACCACCAAAAGACTCTTCATCCATGTCCTTGATTCTCTCAACCTATAATTGAGAAAAATGGTAAATTGGTGTGAGGTGGTTTCTCACATAAAAACCAATTTCCAAAATGATAATTTAATGATAAATACGTGAGTCTAATTTCTCTCACAAGTATTAATCATTTTACATCGATAATGAATAATAATGTATGTGTTTTTCAAAATCTCATAAAGCATAAATAATATGCATGATCATCTCATAAAGCATAAGAATGCATGAGACCCTTTCCTCACAAAGAATTAATAAAATGCCTGAGATATAAAACTCAAAACATATAAGTTCACCATCTTCACCACTCTGCAATTCAACTTGGTGAACACAGTAAAGTCCTTCCATGTGTGGAAAATCCGTCTAGATCATGCCTCCCGACAAGGAACCTTTTGGTCTCCAAAAGTATCAACTATATCTCTATGCAAATGTCAAAAGGCATATTACTTCAAGACTCTTTCACCCATGTGCTTCGGAATCAAAATGTAAAGCCAACACCTGCAACGGCTACAAAGAAAATGTTTGGAAAAAGGCACGTCCCTTGTCTCCTTCATCTCTGTTCTTCAGAGCTCGAAATACAAAGCCTGCACCTGCATAATATTGCAACCTATAGCTGATGACGTGTACCTTAATATTTGGAGTACCTTACTTTCCAAGAGTTTATAAACACACTCTTTGGTCAAGTTTACAATAAATGCCAAAATAGGCCTAGGAAAATCGCCTCATTCAACTGATTACATCATGATTACAAAGAAGACAATGAAGGCTTAAGGTGCAACAATAACGCCTCTCACTCTCCTCACTCAAGAGTGGATAAACATCCATTACAATGCTTCATAATCAAATTTCAAGGCAATTCTTATGCCAAATCAGATGCCAAAATATGCACATAGGGAAAACTTCTATGGTCCCATTTACCCATTACAAAAATGTGCAGTAATATGTGCACTAGTGCTGCAAAAACCCCACTACAAAAATATGTGCACATCAAATGCCCAACTCTTTTAATGATAATATATCAAACTCTAAGCATAGCCAAAATTCCCCTTGATTGCCTTTGATCCATCATATGGAAACTATGGGCATCATAATGAAGGTATATGCCTTCATTTACTTTGGCATCTCCTTGGACAAAGAAAAAGTCGATTTTACTTTTTTTTAGCCACAATATGGATTTGCACAAAAAACGTTTTTAGTGCTCAATACCATCCAAAAGTAATAAAATAAAACTTTAATTTCAGTTATCAAACTTTACCAAAGTTATGGGAAGTTCTCGCTCTGAGCAACTTCACCATATCCATACCTCTGGAGACTTAGGACTCAATTCACATCCCATCTTAGTAGCCAACACATGGGTGAGATGCATTAGCTCATGCATCTTATTAGTCACATAACCAAATATATGACTTTGGTCACCGGATCCAATCTCCTTAGTCTTCTTTATAAAGTTCCCATAAATTCTTGGGACAATATCAGGGCTTTGTTCAATGTTAACCAGAACTTTGCAATGACCAACATCGAGACTTACATCGTCAGAAATGAAACCGATCTCCCTACCATTTTCATGGTTATTACAATGCTATCTTGTGACAAAACACTATAAATATGAAAATGCAGATATCCATAGTATCATTAAAAGATTCCTCGTAATAATACTAATCTGAATTATTACACCTCCATTAACAAGAAGACATGGAGCACAACCTATTTGGATTGCTGGGTAGAAATTTTCACATGTAGTTAAGATATGGTAGTAACACGATATGTAGCAGCAATAAAATCATGTTGATAACAAGTTGGGATTTTGGACAATCGACTTGTTGACCAGCAAGGCCATGATCGAATCTTTTGACTAGAATGTAGAATGGACTACGATTTGGATTTGATGTGGAGAACACCATATCTGGAGGAGGAGGAATTGCACCCAAAACCATGGCACCTCCACCTACATCCATCCCACCATAACATAACGAGAAGGAATCTACTATCACACCATGTTGGACAAGTTGATCCATGATGCTAAGTTGACTGCAACCAAGCCCCATAATTCCATCTACATGTTGATGATAGAGGTCACCAGTTTCTGAATTTTCACACCTAAACACTGCACATTGTGGCCCCTCTCCACTTTGGCATTGCAAAACACACATTGATATACGCATTGTTCAAAACCTATGATGGTCTGACCTCATGGCTTAGTAGTCGGGACATTAGAATCGTGGTTGATCAGTCGTGGATTCAACTCCGATCTCTATGCCATTTACTGCTCTCGAAAATTGTAACCACGTGGCAGAATAATCAAAGGATAAATTTTAGCAAACGATCTCGCCTTGAGAGATGATCCTGTCGATTATGGCAGTTAACCCAGCGAACCCACGCCATATCTTAGCCAGCGAAAATTACCTGTCGTGCCTATGATTTCCTGGTCATCCGGCTGCCAGAAGAGCTAATCATGAATAGTTTCCAAGCGATCGATGGAGGTGGCATCAACATATACCAAATCAACAACCCCGAGATAACAGAATATAACCATATGCCACCTGTCCTCCTCTACAACAGTATAATCTCAGATACGATTGATCACTAATCAAGACCCCAATGTCAATGATCATCTATCTTCCACGTGGATAGAATTGAAATATCTGATGAGAATCCAATCCTCGATTATTTTCCATGTATTATCCTTTTAGCATGTCATCCTGGGAGAACTAACTAGAAGCATGCCAACAATAATCATGATCTCTTGATATTATAAACAACCAGGAATGAGGTCGCACCAAGAGGTCAACAAGGGTGATAGGAGCAGTGAACCATTCATCAATCTTGTAGCGGATCTTGAGTGAAGAATAGTTGATACATCCATTTGCAAATCGTGAAGTTGTTACAATTGCTCGAATCATTCCCACCACGAGCCCAACATTCATTTATGCGTAGATCTACATGGTATCATTGCCTTCCACGTGAATGGAACCATCATCAACAAAGACACATGTTTTGGATAAAATCGATGAAGATCACAATTTTTTTTATTTTCTTAAACGATTTTGTAAACATGATCGCGACAAGTGTTGAAGCACTATCACCTCAACAGGTTATCCATCAAACTGATAAGACTGAAGCAATCTTTGTCCTCATTGTTGTGCAAGATTTTTTGATTTCATATGCATTGTCTTATCTGAGGTAACGTGCACAGATCTCTACAGAGAGAAATAACTGCCATAAAGACATTATTTTCATGCCACTCAAAGTCAATGACAACAAATTTTCTTTTCTCCATTCAAAAGGAAATATACCAACGTCTCTGTAGTCCAGAAATGTCATCAAATAGAACCTATTTCGACATCGCTCTCCTTTCCAAAAAAGGTGGAGGAAGCTAACGATAATGTCCAGACCATTGTTAGAACCATGGGAAAGCTCGGCTAGATATATCATCATCCCGAAGGGGCCTCCGGTCTTGGTATTGACATCGAAAGTCCCAATGTTGTGACATGTGATTTGAACCATGATAGGGGCATAGTTCTTCTCTGCAATGAGGGCTCAGAGATTCCTCTTGCATTTGTCGATGGAGGCCCTATACTCCTCGCTCATGGTGGGATAAGCCTCCACCATGGTTTCCTTCACCTGCAAATGACCCACAAAATTCCTTTATAGAAAACTGAGATATTCTCAGCAAAGAAAGCATCTTCATCCTGTGCATACTTCTTTACGTAAACTACAAAACTAGGATCAGTAAGTAGTGCCTTATCAGATGGAAACTGGAGCATGCCTTCCTTCTCTCCATTATCCCTAGTGCTTTCTCCTTCTATGGAATTGAATTTCACCTGTGTTGGCACAGGGGCAGACTCAGGGTTCAACGCTACAACAACACACCAACAAAACCCTAGCTACCGGCCCTTTGGCAACACCTACGAAGCAGATGAAGTCTCACCCGAGGTAGAGGTAGGGGTGGTTGTAGGAATCCAGTGTTTGCAACCATAGCTGGGACACAGATCTGTGATTGTAACACCTTAACAGTGCACTTATCAATTATGATTCATCAATATTCAGTCTTATTTTACAGCGCAGCAAAACCCTAACAGAAGATCTGCGCAGTATTCACATAGATTCAATAGACTCAAGCACTAATCATACCAACATAGATCAGATCTAGCATTCCTTCACATTATTCAGCACTAAGCTATCATATTAGATTGATCTATCATCTAACACCGCACTAAGAATTGAATCACATAAACAAAAGAAAAACCAAAAAGCACAAAGCATTCACAACACAGGATATACGTGGTTCACCCCCACCCCGGGGCTACGCCCACCAACTCTTCGTCTTCTTTATTATCTTCAGTCAATCTTATTACATGCACAAAGCCTCAAAATCAACTCCGCAGAGGACAAGAGATATGTGCACCTCGCTAGATCCTCCTTCCTTGAGTTACAACACAAAGTCTTCCATAGTCTACGCACAAAGCACTACAGACAAGTACTTAGCTCTGCAAGTCTCAACATACAATACGCACCAAGCCTCTTACAATCAATTTCACTTAGCACACTTGCAACTGACTAGTCACTACTTCTTACATCGCCTAAACTTCTATTTATACATTACAAAATAGGCCTAAGCATGGGTAAGCCCATGTGTCGACATCCCCATACCCATTACATAAGCCCAAAACCCAAAAATCCCTAAAAAGGGGCCAAGATCCCACGATCTCCACTTCAGCTTGCACTCCACCTTCGACAGCATGTCAAAGTCCCAAAAATAGGTCAAACATGACCAAGGATCCTCAAAACTTGGTCAAGGTCCAACAGGCCCCCAACACTCACCTGTGACTCGTCCCGAGTCACTATGCTCTAGGTAATTTTGCCTCAAAAGCCTCGAGCTTGGCTTGAGCTGCTTCGACCTGTTGTTGTGCTACAACCTCCTACTTAGCAAACTCTTGGATTACTGCTTCGTTGACAGGTCCCTCTAAGTGTTGTTCATCTACAGTGACGACTTGCTCCAGTTCTTCCCCTCGGTCTTGGATCTCTATGAATAGTTGGCAAGCCTTGTCCTGTATTGGTTGAAGTCTCTGAGTCACTTCCATGACTCTGCTCTAAATGGTGTGGACCTGTTGTTGAGCACTATTCTATTCTTGGGATCGCTTCATCCTCTCAATGGCTGACAGGGGCTTCAACTGTGCCTGTACTATTTCTACTTGCTACTTCGCCTCCTGGAGTTGTAACTCTAGTGATTTCAATTCAGGATCCTCAGTGATTCGCTCATAAGTCTGGGCACTGCGATCACTCAGTTGTTTACATTCCATGGAAAGGCCCTTGATTCTTTCAACTACGCCTTGGGCAGTCGCTTCTCTTTGATCTCGCACATCCTGTGGAGTACTGGGCACTATTCTTAGCTCCATATCTGTGATTCTCTACTGAAGTTGTTGGATGGTTTCTGCGAGCTACGCTACTTGGTGTTCTATTGGTTCTTCATCCTTCTTCTCCAAGCCTGTCACAGAGTGAAGTGCGTTGTTGACTGCTTCTTTTACTCTGGCCTGCTCTGCGAGCATCTTTTCTTTGTCATGTTGGATCTGTGCTCTCTCTTCATCAAACTTCACTTGAAGGGCATCCTTCTCCTATTGCGCAATCCCACGTTGCTCTATAACTTCCTCCTGTGCTTGATGCAGGTCCGTTGTGACCTGTTCTTTCTCAACTTGTGCTCGCTGAAGGCGAGCTTCGATTACATCAGCTAGTCTGCGGATTTGGGCAGGCTCATCTCCCAACTCTGGTTCTCCTGAGGGCAGGGGCGCAGTGGACACTACGTGGCTCAAATAAAGGGCTTGATGTACACCTCTTAGTTCTGCTTCAATTCTATCATACATAGCTTCTTGTTTTGCTTCGTTTCTTTGCAAAATCTCTTCTGAGGCATCTCCTATAGATGAAATAATGAAGTCGAAGTCATCGACCGTGAGTACACTCTGCATCTTTGGCTTATTGTCTTTGAACTTCTTCCGTGATGAAGGTTTTATGGGGAAAACCTTCCTTTTCTTAGATGGATTGGTATCATCAGGGAGGTTTTGTGGTGGTGTTACTTCGCCTTACTTATATTCTTCTTGTTCTTTGTCCTCCTTGTTCACTTCGTCATCACCTCCTCCGCTAGGTGACTCAGATGCGGTCTCTTCTAATGTGCTATGTATTTATTGTACATCTTGCTTATTTTTCTTCCTACTGCTACTTTGGGCATCATACTCTTCGCGAGTAACCACCGGATTTCCAATGAGGTCCGAATCAGACAACTCTGTGGGGTCAGCAGGGATAAGGAGTTTTGCAGGCTAGTCTTTAATGATTTCTTCCAGGTCCTCTGTAGTGAGCTTGTGGTAGTATTGAAGTTCTTATTTTATTTCATCGATGCGTGCAGTAATGTAAATAAAATGCCTATCTACGTGGAATTTCATAAGAGGCTTGAACCTGTCCAGGGTGTTCGGCATCATACGAGGGAAGGACTCAATAGCCCTCCTAAGATGCAGGTAATAGGTATGAAATATTGTGTTTGACTGCCACTTCTTTCCCATATCGCTTGAATACCAAAGTGTGGTGAACTTCATAGCAAGCGACTCAAATGGATCGATGTCAGAGAAGGTCGCACCTTCCGGCATCTCCCAAGCAGTAAACGCGATGAGGATCAGGAGCCAGCTGAAGTGAAACTCATAGCCCTGATCCTGAGCTTCGCGACAATCTAGTTCCAGCTGGTTAACTAGGTACTTCGCCTATTTCATCTGTAGGCCTTCTACGCATTTCCCAACGAGGTCAACAAAAACCCTGTGACCTACATGGGTTTGTTGTTTCTTACTATATTTCCTGCAATTAATTGGCATGCTAGGCGCACTACGCCATGCTGGATGGAGGTTACCTTGTAGCCTCACATCCCCTTATCAACATCGTCGTATGTTTATTTAATCGTTTGTGCCAAGGCGTGGTCTGCAGATTTTCCTAGGTAGAACTCTTGTGGGTCTAGTACCTACATGCTTAGTTCGATGATCCTATGGATCAGAGCCAGATCGATCCGTCTATCCAAACACAGATAGCCACCATGGAAGCACAACAACAGGAGCTTGACGCAGGCGTTAACCTGCTGGTGCCTTCCAAAATGTGGAATCTTCATTACATTCAAAAGGGTGGACTGCGCGAGGTTCATCGTCCATGGTTGGGGGATGATTTTCGTCTTCTTTTCCTTTTTCTTGGTCAGATATTTGTGAGGCTCGAGCATGCCATAGCTCTTACGGTCTCCCAGGTTATAGTCACTGATTTTCAATGTCGGAATCCTCTCTAGTTGTGGATTGACTACACGTATCCCCTTCGGGAGATACACAGTGATGATGGTGTAGTCGAATTCCCTTGGGACATTATCGCGACTCACTACACCGGCCAGGGGTGGGATGTAACCGGGCAGGATGGATGACAATAACTTCGCATTCGCCAAGTCATCCCTATTCTTGGTTCTTTTCTCAGTCGCAGCTCGAGATGGTCCATATCCACGAGCAGTCGACAGGGAGGCTTGCACTCCTCTTGTCGATGAATCTTGTACACCCACAGGCATTAATCTTTCATTCATGAGGTCGACTAGTATCTACTTCACAGATTCTTCAACTGCGCTAAGTTCCCCATACATACACACTCTTGGTTGAATATCTCGGGTTGAAGAGAAACTATTCGATGCAACGGAACGGATGGCGATAGATCAATGATCACTGCGCGAAATAAACTAATTTGAGATCTCAGATAATCATAAGTGGAATAAGTGTTCTCTATGCAAGGCTCAACGAACTAAGTAGACAACTAGGTAACAGATCTTTCCAACGAGTGAGAAACATTCATTAATGCAGTTCTGTCCGTTACGGCGCGGTCCCAACGGTCTGATGGCGAGCTTCCTGGCCATAACTGTTGTTATAACCATTTGGGATAACATTTATAATGCATCCAACAGTCATATTACTTCATCATGGCGAAGTGCCATGATGTGTTGTACTGATATCCCGACAAAGTTCAAATTTTGGAATCCTTCCTTTTGCGCAGTTCTTTCTGGTGTTGTTTGTAATTTTTCTATCTTTGCTTTCTTCTTACTGAGCTTTCTTTCCTTTTTCCCAGTGATCTTCATCTCGCTATTCCTCTTTCCATTCTTATTCTTATCTTCTCTTGGCATAGTAACTTCGCGTTGTTGATGGTCTTTACTAGGGTTCAAGGGCAATACTTCTTCTCTGTCTGGTGTAGGTTCTCTACTCTCTTATACAGACAGGTATCTCAAGTCCTCCTGTGTTCTTTCAATTTTGACATCCCGATGTCTGGCCCTCAGTAGTTTTAGCTAATATTCTTGTTCTTTCAATAAGTGCGCGATTCTCTTGGTCATGAAGTCTCTTAGGTATTTCTTTTTTCTGTTCTAGGTCTTCTTATTCCATCCTTCGGGTCTGATCCTTCTCGATCAAGGTTTTTCCTAGTAACATAGTAAATGGAGCATTGTTCTCAATAAATTTAACAACCTCAAAATCTTCCTCTGTCGAAGTTCCATGAGCACTCATAGATATCTGGGTAATTCTTCCACACATGGTTATCAACTTTCCTCTAAACAATCCTATTCCTCCTAGTGAAGGAATCATAGCAGACTTCCCTAAAATTTCCAAAGTTCTTTCTGTCATGATATTCACCTTTGTTTCCTTATCCATAAAACAGTCAATGTTGAAGTCTCCTATTCTTGTTTCTATGCTTTATTTTTATTTGAAGATCTCTGATAAGTTGATATCTTTTTTATCATTCAAGTTTTCTTTCATTTGCAATAGTACAGTCTTTGATTATTTCTAGGGTTCTACCATGATCTTAGTTTCTTGACCTTCCTCAGGGTTTTCTTGTCTCATATTCATTCTTTCAACCTTAGAAACCATTCTAGGGGAATCCAGAACTTCATGATCCATAGATTTACAACAAAGACAACTAGGTCTTCTTCCAGGGAATTTCTTAGCAAGATGTCCCGGTCTTCTGCAATTGTAACAAAGATTCAATCCTCTCTTTCTTTTAAATGATCCCCATCCCTTCCTGTACTGCAAACTAGGATCATTGTATCTAACCTGCAAAAAATTCTTTCTAGGATCCTGCATCCATTTATTAGTCCAAACATTCTTTCTATGCATAGGAATAACATATCTTTCATTATTTCTATCAGATCTACTCATATCAAACCGTCTTTCATCTAGTTGTGCCCTAGTTTTCAGGCTAGGATGAAATTTATCAAACGTACCTAGATCCATACTCTTGAAACAAAAATTTCCACTAATCTTACTTTCAACAGAGCACAAAGCTTCTAGATCTAAAAAAATTTCACTATTCTTACCTTTACTAGAGCACAAAGCTTTGAGATCTTACCTCTTTTCTTCGGATTTGACTTCTGTTCTTAGCACAGAGCTTCACAATCCAAGTAGAGTACTGTTCACTAGGGCGACAGATCTACGCACAGAGCTTTCATAGTTTCAGGTCAGATCTTTGCACAAAGCTTCTTCTTTCTCTGTTCCCAGCAATCACAGTTTCAGGTCCTGGCAATGAAACCATTTGTTGGCACAGGGGAAGACCTGGGATTCAACACTACAGCAATGCACCAACAAAACCCTAGCTACCAGCCCTTTCGGCAACACCTGCGAAGCAGATGAAGTCTCACCCGAGGTAGAGGCATGGGTGGTTGTAGGACTCCAGTGTCTGCAACCTTAGCTGGGACATAGATCTGTGATTGTAACACCTTAACAGAGCACTTAGAAATTATGATTCATGAATATTCAGTCTTATTTTACAGCGCAGAAAAACACTAACAGAAGTTCTGCGCAGTATTCACATGGATTCAATAGACTCAAGCACTAAGCATACCAACATAGATCAGATGTAGCATTCCTTCACATTATTCAGCACTAAGCTATCATATTAGATTCATATATCATCTAGCACTAAACTAAGCATTGAATAACATAAACAAAAGAACAACCAAAAAGCACAAAGCATTCACAACACATGATATATGTGGTTCACCCCCATCCTGGGGCTACGTCCACCAACTCTTCATCTTCTTTATTATCTTCGGTCAATCTTCTTACATGCACAAAGACTCAAAATCAACTCTGCAGAGGACAGGATATCTGCTCACCTCGCTAGATCCTCCTTCCTTGAGTTACAACACAAAGTCTTCCACAGTCTACGCACAAAGCACTACAGATGACTTGCACTTAGCTCTGCAAGTCTCAACATACAATACACACCAAGCCTCTTACAATCATTTTCACTGAGCACACTTGCAACTGACTATTCACTACTTCTTACATCACCTAGAATTTTATTTATACATCACAAAATAGGCCTAAGCATGGGTAAGCCCATGGGCCAACATCCCCATACCCATTACATAAACCCAAAACCCAAAAATCCCTAAAAAGGGGTCGCGATCCCGCGATCTCCGCTTCGTCTTGCGCTCCTCCTTCGACAACCTGTCGAAGTCCCAAAAATAGGTCAAACATGACCAAGGATCCTCAAAACTTGGTCAAGGGACAACAACCTATGTTTCAATTCTCGCTGCAATAGCATCCACTTTTGCATATATATCGAAGCACATGTTGCTAGTTGATGGCCCACTGCCATAAAGATCCTCATGCAATGTCACAGATATTTGATCAGACTTTTGTAGTGCTTTTCTTATGACATCATCTTCTAATGTTCCTCCATTATCATAGGTCTGCAAACAAAACGCATGCAATGATACATTATCCAGATTAGTTGTCCGTAGATTTTTCCAGCATGGTTTCAACACACGTTGTTGTCTAATAGCTTATAAAGTCAGTCTCAAAGGTTTATTTCATGTGTAACCACACCAACACTACACATGTCCATCTTGGCACTGGTATTCTAAAGATAACGCTAGCTGGTGCAAGGTACCCATGAGTCTTTCCAAGCATAGAGATTTATTGCGCTATTATAATGCCTGAGTTGCAACGACATTTTTTTTTTCTGTTGGAAAACATGTTAAGTAACCAGAAGTACTTCAATTTTGCAGAAATGACAACCATTGTTTACTAAGCCATTCAAATGGATGATGATCTTTTTGAAGGATTACTTTTGGGATTATTGTCATTGGACTAACTCCTTCATCTACTTCCTCCTTCTTTGCGGGAGCTTGTACAACTCTCTTGCCACGTTTTGGACGAAGCTGAGGATGAAATTTCCATCATTTCCCAATCCAATGGCCACTCATCTCGCAATGAGTGCAATAGTTCATTTGCTTCTCCTTTAACATAATCTCCTTGTCACAAGGACGTGAAATGGGTCCTTTTTGTCTTGTCTCACTTCCAGTGGACGTGCTCATCTTCTTTACACAAACTTTATTTGTTTGACTGTTGGCTACATCATGGTTAGGAGATATAATACAAAAAACATTTTTCTTACATTCAAGAGAATTATTTGAATGACTTTCATACATTTTTGAGTTGTCCTTGATGTAGATTTGACGAGGACTAGGACTAGATGATTTGTCTCCTCTCTTGGAACTTGATGATGTAGAAATGGGTTTTGAAGTGGCTCTTGCTTCAACAAACTTTGAACACTCTCTAATCTCCTCTTGACTGTATCCCAAACCTGAAAATCATGGTCTTTGTACCACCTCTAATGGTTGAGTGATTCCTTGGCCATTAATGCCAAGTCCACCTCTTTTGTATCCCATCTTTGTGAGGAGCTTCATGCCCATGTTAGTTTCATACTGAGAAAACATTGAACATGAAAAAACATCATATACCTCGGTTTGATTTTGTGCATCCACGATAGAAGGCTCTTTGTCCTCCATTTGTTCACCATGTTGCAACTTAGCCAAGATATCATCTTTTGCTTGCAATTCGAACTACAATTATTCAATAATTCTGTTCAGAACTTCTCCATGAAGTTGAGACCTCTCTTGAAGCTCTTACTTCTCTTCTTCTGCAAACTGCAAAAGCCTCCTCAACTCTGCATTTTCAGCTTGAATGTTGTGATTTGTCTCCTCTAATTCTTGAAGTCTTTCTTCTTTCTTCACTCCTTTGCCCATCCTGCAAAGCGGTCAGCCTAGCTCTAATACCACGTGATCTGAAAACGGGCAAGTAATTTACTCTACGCAAGTTTTCAATCGAAATTTCTTTTTTGACGAATTAATTTCATAAGGATTAAAGGGCTTATGAATCCATGATTAACTATGCTTGTAAGCAAGAATACATAACATACATGAACTCAAATGGAATAAGCACATGAAAAGAAAAGAGAGAGAGACAACCAATGTTGGTAACGGAGTTCACCCCTCCTGGGCTACGTCTCCAGACCCGCTTCAATTGGAATATGGATCGCTTTCATTCCTTCTTCAAAATATGTTGGGACCTTCTCATAAGTGATTACATAAGAGATGCATTCTCCTTCAATGAAGATTCAAGAAAATTGCTCACACTCATCCCTCTCCATACATCAAGAAGGATAATACCTTACATGAATAAGTCTCTCAAAGCAAGGGAGTAGTAGCACTATGGCTTTCTAACTCCACTCATTAACTCTCCGTTACTCTCCTCCCTTAGATAGGGCTCACATAATGTCTTATATAGTTTTTCTCACTCACTCCTAGATCCACAATAATAGGATCTAATTACAAAAGAGGAAGGACAAGATCCATGAATGTAGGATCTCAACCTATCTTCAAGTACATAATGGGAAAAGTCTCAAAGCCACCCAAAGGCTCTTCATCCATGCCCTTGATTCTCTCAACCTATAATTGAGAAAAATGACAAATTGGTGTGAGGTGGTTTCTCACATAAAAACCAATTTCCAAAATGATAATTTAATGATAAATACCTGAGTCTAATTTCCCTCACAAGTATTAATCATTTTACATCAATAATGAATAATAATGTATGAGTTTTTCAAAATCTCATAAAGCATAAATAATATGCATGAGCATCTCATAAAGCATAGGAATGCATGAGACCCTTTCCTCACAAAGCATTAATAAAATGCATGAGAAATATAAAATTCAAAACATATAAGTTCACCATCTTCACCACTCTGCAATTAAACTTGGTGAACATAGTAAAGTCCTTCCATGTGTGGAAAATTCGCCCGGATCAAATTTAGAACTTGAGATATTTATAGTTTGAAAAATGAAGGTAATATCCTCCTACTAGGAGACTTTAATACTAGGACTGTAACTAAACAAGCTACTCTTTTAAGTAATGATTCCAACCATAATCCTTTATGGCTAGATGAGGACCTTGTTTTATCTAATAGATACAAAAGAAGCTCTGAAGACATAATTGAGAATTTGTTTGGTATTGAGTTGGTCAAGCTCTGCAGCTCTCAAGACCTAATAATTTGCAATGGAGTAATGAAGTGTCCAAACTGCAACCAGATGACTTGTATTCATGGGCTAGGTAGTAGTGTCGTAGATTATGTGATATATGATATCCCCGTTTCCAACCAAATAGAAACTTTTGACCTTTTAAATGACCATGAAACCGACTCTAACCATAAACCTTTAACCCTAACTCTAAACTTTGTCATGCACAAGAGTGCCATTGAAGATAATTCTGATAATCAAAGGAAATTGTTCTTTGAAAAAAGTAAAGTTGACCTTTTCTTAAAGGATTTAAATAGTAAATTAAATCTTCTAACTTATAAGGACAACATTGAAGAAATATATCATAATTTTGCAACTACCCTTTCCACTTCTATTAACAAGTTCTCTTTCGAGGTGTCCTGTAAAAAGAATAATAGAACGACCAACCCTTGGTATGATAAAGAATGTAAAATTTCTAGGAAAGTCATTAGGGATGCTTCTAATGAGTCCTTAAAAGTAGATAATATTAATACGTACAAATCCCTAATTAAAAGGAAAAAAAGGTACTATATCAATAAAAGGCAAGAGCAGCTTTCACAACTATCTAAGATGGATCCTAAGAAGTTCTGGAGCCAAATTCTAAATCGCAATACTAAGGAAAATAATATGACTCCCTTAAGGGACTAGAATTCCTACCTTAAAAGTACTTCCAAGTTCCCTAATGCCATGGATACCATTCCTATTGTCCCTATAGAGGATGAATTTTTTCTTTAGATGACATAGAGTTCGGGGTTAAGCGGCTTGCAAATGGGAAAGCTAAGCACATTGAAGGATACCAAGCTAATTTTTGTAAAATTGGAGGGCCTATCCTTATCCCTCACATACGCAAGCTCTTCAATTTAGCAGTCAAGTAGGGCTTCCCTAAACCTCATTGTTCCTATTTTTAAAAATGGGGATAGAAACATTCCCTCTAATTATAGGACCATTATGATTAGCACGATTGTAGCCAAACTTTATGGAATTATTTTGGAAAAGAAGATTAGCCTTTGGCTAGAAAGTCACAGTAAAAGAGCTAAATGTCAGGCCGGGTTTAGGAGATATCATTCAATTGTGGACCATCTTGTTACCTTTAGGATCATTGCAGAGTTTCACAATACTAAAACCAATCTTTTGTGTTGTTTTGTTGACTTTAGAAAAGATTTTCACATGACTCGTAGGAAAAACCTTTGGAATAGGATGGAAGAGATAAAAGTGCCTCTCAAGTTGAGGGTTTTTGCAATAAGGATGTATGAGAACACTATTGATAAGTTTAAAAACATTGAGGGCTGGTCAAAAGAGATTAACTGCAATATTGGAGTCAAACAAGGTTGTCCCTTGTCCCCTACCCTTTTTGACATATACATTGACAAGTTGGAAGATTGGTTGGAAAAATCAAGTTGTGTTGGCCCTACTCTCACTGGTATAGTCATCAATCTTCTTCTTTATGCCAATGATATCGTTCTTATGGCAAGAAGTCCCCATGATCTTGAAAACCAACTAAGAATCCTCAAGGATTTTTGCTCTAATATGGGTTTGACTGTTAATACTGATAAGACTAAGGTCATGATTATTAAATCCAATAAGATCACTTATGATACCTTTGTTTATGACAACAACAAATTGGAAGAAGTGACTTCATACAAATATATTGGAATTGATATTCACCACAAGCTCAACTGGAAGGCTTATTATGGGCTTGACAAAAATTATAAATTGGTCGATCTTTGGAGTTGGGATAAGAAGAATCTTCTCTTTGAGACTCTTGCTACACCTGTTATTCTTTATGGATGCGAATTATGGGGTTGTAGTATCTCTCGTGAATCCTGGAGAAACATAGAGAAAATACAAAAGAATTTTATAACCTATAATCTCAAAATTAAAGGAAATACGCCCTATCCCATCCTCCTCTTAGAAACAAGCCTCTCCCCCATTGAGAGCACAACTATGACTAGACACCTAATGTATAAGAACAAGTTAAATAACATGGAAGACAAGAGTCTTCCTAAAATTGCCTCAAAATCAAGTTGTAACCACCATCGAATCAAGCGAGGATGGCATAAAGATGTCCGGTCTTGGCTAAACTATTGGGGAATCATGGAAGACACCATTTTGCAGAATAAAGATACTATTAAAAATACCATCAAATCAAAATTTAAGGAGAAAATGTGGTGTGATAAAGAGTTAGAGGGAAAAAGAAAATTGATGTATTATAAGGATGTAATCAACCCTACTAGAAGATCAAATTTATCTATCTGTTTTGACAAGTGTAAAGAAAAAATAAGCATTGCTAAGATAAGAACAAATTCTCACGAGCTCCATAGTGAAAATGGGTGTTGATCAATTCCTAAAATTCCATGGGATGAAAGCGTGTGTCACCTTTGTGACACTAAGAAGGTTGAAGATGAAAAACACTTTCTCTTAGATTGTCTAGCCTATACCCAGATTAGATCTCATTTTCAAAATATTTGTCACACTACCAACCTTCCTAACCTCTTAAATCAACAAAACTATGGTGATCTTGGAAAGCTTCTCTTAATGCTTTTCAAGCACAGAAAAAAAAAAAATCTAAAGAATCGTAAGTAATCACTTACCCTCTTAAGGTTTGATAGACCAATTCAGTCTTAGTGGGCGTTCATCATCATCATCAAAAAGGGTCCATGTATATGCCAAAAAGGGTCCATATATTGTTGGATGCAAAAATTTACTAGAGGTGTATAATATGCAAGTCACTTACCCTCCTAAGGTCTGATAGACCAATTTGGTCTTAATGGACGTTCATCACCACCACCACCATCATCATCATCATGCCAAAAAGAATTCATATATTGTTGGATACAAATATTTATTAGAAGTGTATAATATATCAGAAGGGTTCATGTGTATGCCAAAAGAGTCCATATAATTGTTGCAAATGTTAATGATGATATGATGTTATATTTAATAATGAACTGTCATCATAATACAATGTATATATCATTGTATATAATATTGTATTGTTTTGAAATTTATGTTCCATTTTTCTCTTAAAACATAATAATATATATTACATATTTTTATGATATAGTGATTAGTAATGTTATGAAACATATAATTACAAAGTAGTTTAATTGTTTTATTTTTAAATTCATATATGATCAAAATCAATTAAATTACATATCAATAAATATATAGATAAAATAAATCTCAAAATAAAATAGTTAAATAATTTCTATAATTTCGATTTAAAAAAAATACCATTTACTAAAAAACACCCTAAAAATGCTAGATAATGTTTTTAAATAAGGTTCGTAGATACATCTTTGTTTCAATACCATAACCCATATTCATTATTATGTTTAGTAATGAAGTATCATTGTAATAATACACCACCTTTATTAGGTGTATAGAATATTGTATTGCTTCAAAATCTATACTCAATCTTTTCCTTATTATTTAAGGAGGTGAAATTGAATAGCAATATTAATTATATCTTATTATGTTATAGTTATTAGTGATGTTATGATTGTATTGCTTTAAAACCTATGCTCAATCTCGTCCTTATTATTTGAGGTGAAATTGACCAGCAAAATACATTACATATTTTTATGTTATAATTATTAGTGATCTTTTTATGTTATAATTCTTAGTGATGTTATCTCGTCCTTATTATTTGAGGTGAAATTGACCAGCAATATACATTACATATTTTTATGTTATAATTATTAGTGATCTTTTTTATGTTATAATTCTTAGTGATGTTATGAGATATATAATTATAAATTAGTTTAAGTGCTTTAATTTTTCAATTTATTTTTAATCAAAATCAATTAAATGAAGGTTAAAATAAAATAATTAAATAAATTATATAATTACATTAAAAAACATAATACATCTTTTAAAATAAGGTTAATACATGTATCTTTTAAAATAATTAAAGCCATCATCATCGTATAGGAAAGGTTAAATGGGTGAATGAACATTCATATTCAAGATGCATTGAACTTTAATTTAATATTAATATTTACAAAGTAACCAAAAAAGGAGTGCCTAAAAAGGAAGAGAGTACCTATATGCTATTTAAATAAAACATAGAAATAATATATTTTTAAAAACACATTACACGTGTCATGAATTCACATCAAACGTTGGAAAAGTCCCACCTTGTTCGAGAAAGTGTTCACCATATGATTGAGTAATTTTTTTTAAACAATTCATTAGGAATCTTCCCATGCCACGAATGGTGGGTTTTGTTTATTTATTTATTTAAAAGATGACTATATTAAATATCATTAAAATTTTCTCCGAGAGAAGGCTCTATGGTATCCAAGTGGTTAATGATTGATGTAAATTAGTTTATTATTAAAGCTCAAGCGAACCATGACTCTTTATTCTTAATAGGTTAACATTAGGTAAACCAAGACTTTCGTTTTCAATTTGTTAATTTTATTTTTTTTAAAGTAAAAAAGGTTTGGATCTTATTGCATTAACTTTCAATCATACAAATACGTTTGGATTGCTAAGTGTCCGGCCGAGTTAACAAAAACTGGGACAGTCGGTCAGGGTTGATTTTAAGGATGGAAGTTTATTTTAAAATGTAGAAACCTTGGCAAATATTACTAATCCTTCATATGCCAACTATAAATGTTTGGCGATATTTTTATAAAAATATTCAAATTTCTAAGGATTTTATATAGTTTGTATTAAATTTTGGCAATTTTTAAGATAAAATAATTTTATCCTTTAGAATTTGGGCGAATAATTTTTAGAATAGCGAATCTTGTTTTTGGAAAAACCATGGAAAATTAGCCCATGAGCGAAATTTAGCCCCTAAAATCATCCCTGCTGTCGGCTTCCTATGCAATCTTTGGCAAAAAACGGGCTGCCATTTGTCCTGCCTGGAGGAAACCAAGACATATGGCAACCCTCAGTCTGAAAATACTTCCTTAGTCTTTGAATTACAACATAATGAAACTCGGACGGTACTAGAGCCCTAGCTCTAAGCAAAACCAAAATTCTAACCATAACCATTAACTATAACAATTACCCGGTGGTCGTTGCGTTGTCCATGTCAGCATCTCCTCCCTGCTTTCCTGCTCTGGCTGGCAGCGTGAAGGGTTGTGCACACGTCGGGCACCTCTGTCCTGGTGGCATGTTGGAGTAAGCGTCATAGAGAATGTCGATGCGCTTGCTGATTCACATGGCACGATGGATTTGGTCCTCCACCGGGCTCCTCAATTCGAACATCATCTCCAGGTGCTCCGGGTGGAAGAATGGCAGTTGGAAATGCCATTCTTCTTGCATGATGGATAGGGGATGTGGCATATGAGCCATGCCACCGTCCCTCACCCAGCTATCCTTCGACAATGCACCTCCTGGTTGGATTGCCTCTGCCTCTCCTGTCGCGTTCCTTCCCTACGTTCCCATGTCCTCATCCAGATTCCATGACCAATTCTGTCCACGCTGAGCATTTCGGTTGCCCATGCCCAAGGAGCATTCTCCTACGCTTGTTGTCGCCTTCGCGTACATGTCTTCCGGAATTTCTTCTTCGATATAGCAGGTAGGGGATTCCTCCAATTAGTCAGCCCCTCTGTGGCAGCTATGCAGTTTCCCTGTGGCCTTCATGCGAATTTCCCCGGAAAGTAGGTTGGCGGATTCCAATTGTCGTGTACTATAAAGAGGAGGTGTTCTGGAGGAGCCTGAATGGGTTCTTCTGGAAAAACTTCCTCCACATAGGCCATGGGAGGCATTCTGGGCTTCCTTTCTTTGTGGACAAGCTGCGTCTGAGCCATGGACAATGCTCGTTCAAATCTCTGTTGTCTCTTCTGGCGAGCATCGAAGGCATACGAGGCAGCGCCCCTGCGGGGCTTACCTCTTTCCCTCGACACGTGTATGAGAAGAACAATGACCAGAGCGACGATGAGGTTTCTATAACTGCACCGGAGTTCAGAGATTCCTGGCTTCTGCAGCTCAAACTCGAAATGAGTTCTTCCCCGACCAAAATCGTAGATATTCATGAGGATGGATATGACGGGATCAACCACTAAGGCTACCTTCTTAGTGCATTGTGCATCCGTCCTCTTCACTCGCATGGGAGGACTCATCCCATGGGCCTGGATGCTCGGGCTTGCTCCCATCCTTAATGGTGAGGGGATGGGAGTCGATGGCTTGTATTTAAGGCCCAGCCTGGCTCTATACCGCGTGGCCTTACTGCGCAATGTGGCACCCCATCCGGGGTCAATTTGTTAATTATTCAATCATACATGTCATGGTGTTTAATTGGATTGGATTTTTATTTTTTGGGGATGTAATCGAGTTATAATTTTTTCAATCTTGTAAGCAAAATTTGTGGTATGGTAATTGTTATAAAAAATTAATGTAAAAATGGATTCAGGTTTTTAAATACCCCCGTTATAATTGTGTAATGTTAACATATAGTATTTATAATTCTATCAATTTAATTTAATTTAATTTAATTAATTTATTTATTTTTTTATCTGATTTTAAAACAAAAACATTGTTTTCTTTTTCTATTATTTTGTGTGGTAGAAAAAGATTAATTCATAAAACATTTAGATTAGGATTTACTAAATGTGTTATTCAATGTAAGTTTTGGAGATATTATTAATATTATGTAATTTATTTTACTAGGTTTAATTTTATTTTTTTAAGTGACAATTTATTGTACATTAAGTGTTAAGTAAATTATTTAATTATAAGTTTAAGAGGTTAACTAAATCAATTGTCTTCAATGATGTTAGGTATTTAGTTAGTTCTATACCAACAAGTGTTCAATTTGAATCCCCTTGAGTGAGACACATTCCTCCATGTCAATAGGTTTTCTAGAAATGTCATCCACAAATGTAGGGAATCATTCATTGAGTTTTTCCACAAAAATTTCCTTGGAAAAATAATGTATTCAACTATTGGATATTGAGATTATACACATAAATTGTTTAAGTTAAGATAAATTGTTTATTATCACTTCAATTAAGAGGAGTATTCACCACAAGATTAAAAGAAATTGAGCTACAAATTACTATGAAGCTTGATTTAACTATTAAAATATAAATGAATAAAACCAAATTAACAACATCATCGATATTAAATTTTACATCCCTATAAAGTTTAAAGATAAGACTTCGAATGATAATGAAATCATTAATAAGAGGAAGTTATCATACTACAAGGTTCACTAGTGGGCAAGGTTCAATTCATGTGCAGACTTTTCTTACAACCATAGCCTATCACCTTTGAGTAGTCATCAAATGTGTGGTTGCACCCAAAGGGGTTATATTAAATGATCTTGTGTACACATAAGTGGGTCAAATTGCACCCGCGTGTCCTTCAACTTATAATTAGTAAGAAGTGAAAAGTTTTTCATCAATGGGAAATGTTCCATTCTAACAAGGGCATTACCTTGAGGTAGTGGTCAAACATGTGGTTTCACCCAAAGAGATTATATTAAGTGATCTCAAGATCCATTCACACTTGAGTGCATCAATTTCCATCTCCATGTCTTTCAATTTAGAAAAACACAAAGAGCTTGGATCCAATGGTGCAAAGTGAGGATTTTTTAATCATTGAGCAAGGTTCAATTCCCATGAGAGCTTTCCTTGGAGCCATGGGATCACCTTGAGGTAGTTGTCGAATGTGGAGACTTGTGCACATATAAGTGGATTAAAGTCCACCTTTGTGTCCTTCAAATGTCCTTTATTTTGTTTTAAATAGTGTGATATGCTCCACTAACTCAAAAACATCTTTGAGATGAATGAATTTGTAATATTTGTGATATAAAGAAGCTTGGATGAACATCATTTCCTTTTAACTTGATTTACCCTTAATAAAAGAGATATGACTTTCCCTAATTTCATAACTTAATTACTCTTCAAAGCTTCTTGGCTTATGAAAACCATAATGATCTTGATAGGTCTATTTCCAACATATTCAAATATAGAAACAAATCCATTTAACAATCCACCATTTTTACCATTCAACTCAGAAAATCCAACAATGATAATTTTAACAATGAAAAATCATTTTCTTACCATTTTTCACATCTTATAAGAATTCCATGGAAATTCATTGTGATTCGTTTCCATTTCCAATATTGCCATTTATACAAATCAAATATACAATATCAAAATTCAAATGTATGAGAAAAATTTATTAAAAAAAATTCTATTTACCATAAAATTAACCTATTCTTACATCTATTCTCACTTTATTTATCTAATAACTTCATTAAATTTAAAATATAATAAACATTCTCATTCACACTTCATTAAAAAAAAATGAATTGTGATAAAAAAAACATTTATACAAATTCCATGTCAGGAAAATGACAAAATAATGTAAAAGTCAAACCTTTTAGTCAAGAGCGAATGCAAGAAAGCCACGAGTATATTCTCTAATTATGGTGGTGGAAGCGTCGCATCAAAAACTTTCCTCCACCAACTAAATTTGGGGTTGGTGCATCTCCACTCCCAGGCTTCTTTTCCCCGTTGCTTTATGCTTTTGAAAGGGATGTTATGTGTTGATGAGATTATTAAAAACTTGAATACTCCAAGTTAGTGGGTTTACAATTTTCACCCAACCACATAGAATAATGATTAGCGACACATTTCGGGGTTATTGAAGAGCACACGATATGAAGAAGAAATAATTTCATTACCAAAACGAGAAGCAAAAATCTGAAACCTGAGTCACAATTTGATCATGATGGTCCCCGTTCCTATAGGTGTCACAATGTAATAAAATATTAAGGACTAATATCAATAGTTTGAGCTCTTTGGAGGAAGCTTATAAAAGTTGTTTGATGATTGTATTGTTCTCTATTGCAAGGTGGTGAGTGGTGGTCGGAGCTCTACGTTAAAATTTGACGTGAAAGTTTTTGGCTCGAAAAACGTGGAACATTATTTAAGAGGACGTCGATGCTCAGCCATCGGATATCTAATATTTGTATTAAAAATTCTAATTATATAATAAAATATGTTTGAACATATTAAAAGCTATAGAGGGTAAAATAAAGTACCATTTAAATGTTTAATGATAACATGCTTCTCTCCATAAGACAATATGTCACATTTTAATGTTGACACAAAATTCAACATTGACTAAATTCACAATTTTATATTTCAATTATACAACATGGTTTTAAATCTTAGTTGAAGACCAATTAAATAAAAAATATATTAATATAAACTGAAAATAATGTTCAAGATTTTAAATTTTACGGATTACTTTATGAGGAATAAAATGTTATATTTTATAATTTTTACAAAGAAATAAATAAATTTATAATTTATATTTTTAAGATTTTGAAGTTTAATGGATCACATTTTATGGAAAATAAAATATTATAATAAACAATTTTTGATAAGAAATAAAAAATGTTATTAAATAAAAGAAGTACAAAATTATAATTTGTATATTCTATATTTATAAAATTTGAAATTGATGATGATGATGATGATGATGATTAACGTTCACTCAGACCTAATTGGTCTATCTGATCTTAAGAGGGTAAGTGATTACTTGTGATTCTTTATAATTTTGTTTCTCTGCTCGAAAAACATTAAGAGAAGCTTTCCAAGATCACCATACTTTTGTTGAGTTAAGAGGTTAGGAAGGTTGGTAGTGTGATCAATATTTTGAAAATGAGATCTAATATGGGTATATACTAGACAATCTAAGAGAAAGTGCTTTTCATCTTCAATTTTCTTAGTGTCACAAAGGTGACACACTCTTTCATCCCATAGCGTTTTAGGAATGACACACTCTTTCATCCCATGGCATTTTAGGAATTGACCAATGCCTAGTTTCACTATGGAGCTCGTGAAAATTTGTTCTTATCTTAGCAATGCTTATTTTTTTCTTTACACTTAGCAAAACAGATAGATAATTTTGATCTTCTAGATTAGGGTTGATTACATCTTTATAATACCTTAATTTTATTTTTTCCTCTAACTCTTTATCACACCACATTTTTTCCTTAAATTTTGATTTGAGGCTTTTTTTAATAGTATCTTTATTCTGCAAAATGGTTTCTTCCATGATTCCCCAATAGTTTAGCCAAAATCAGGCATCTTTATGCCATCCTCGCTTGAGTCGATGGTGGTTATGACTTGATTTGGAAGCAATTTTAGGTAGCCTCTTGTCTTCCATGTTGTTTAACTTGTTCTTATACATTAGATATCTAGTCGTAGCCATGCTCTCAATAGGGGAGAGGCTAGTTTCTACGAGGAGGATGGGATAGGGTGTATTTCCTTTAATTTTGAGATTATAGGTTATAAAATTCTTTTGTATTTGCTCTATCTTTCTCCAGGATTCACTAGAGATAATACAATCCCACACTTCACATCCATAAAGAATAACAGGTGTAACAAGACTCTCAAAGAGGAGTTTAAGCCCATTGTTTATTGAGTATATATATTCTATTTTTTGTGGATTTAAAATTGTAATATTTTAGAAGAAAATATATGTTTTTAACCATTTACAAATATGACCACAATTAAAAAAGTTAACTATTTTTTCATAATTTTTACATTTTGAAAATTATATTTTTCCTTTTAATATTAATTTTTAACAAAATTTTTAATAATTTTTAAAATTTGAAAATTTTCTTCTTACTTTTAATAATTTAATTTTTAAAATATTAAAATTTATTTAATTTTTAACAAAAATTTTAATAATTTTTAAAGTTTGAAAATTTTCTTTTTTTTACTTTTAATAATTTAGTTTTTAAAATATTAAAAACATTGTAGAAGGCTTGGAAGAATTTGACATTAAATTTAAAATGAAAAATAAAAAATCGATTCAAAATTAATTATAATCAAGTTCGCATAAGTGCGAGTTAACTGTTAATCTGATTAAAAAAAAGGAACTTTCATTTGATTTATATACCTATAAACTCTTGAAATAAAAAGATTTTTAAAAAAAAATTAAAGAAAAATATTATAACATCTTCTTTACTCCAATACTTTACTTGATATAACTGAAAGATACCAAATACCTGTATGCCTTTTGATCCTTTTACCTAGAATTGATGTAAAATTCCAAGACGGGTACCTGGAAGCTTTTTGCTCTTACCAAGAATTCGATTGAAAGTTGATATCAACAGAACTTCCTGTTAGGATATCAATCCTTGGGAATMCACGAATCAAAGGCAAAGGGTCACATGTCCAAGATCTCCATCCGCAGAAGCCCAGATGGTGAAGAATAGGAAACAGGACGCTATATGTGTTATTGTTCTCCAGTTCTGTTGGGTATGGGTGCCTAAGAATTAGCAGCAAGTGGTCATATAAATTTGAAATTACAAGCTGATTAAGTCTAAACCCAAACCCAAARATTGCGACAGTTTCATGGAATCCCAAGTACAGCCCTGAGTGSTAGAATTCTCATTGGCTGATATCCCTTCGATTGTATAAGTATTCTTTATTCTGGTAACCATATGTTGGTTTCGTGAGTGGGGTCCTTCGTGAGGCTTTATGAAGGCACTTGATTTGCGCTGCACTGTTTGTTACCTAATAAATAAGGTTGATGGCAGCTAGAAACGCCATCCGTTCTCAGCAAATGATCTCCTACGCAGCTTTTCATAAGTGCAATCCCTGGAATAATTCTGTTTAAAACCGTCCCAACATCTGCTAACCTTTTTGTTCAAATCAACCCACTACATTCTTTCAATCTTGATCTGCMACCAGCATTGTCTTCTCTAACAGACATTTACACCCTTACAGATATATAATAGCTACGAGGTGCTCTTCTCGGTATTGGATAAAGTGCTTTGTTATTATTGCATGGACAATTCTCAGATACATGCAGCTATTTTTGAATTCTAATAGCTATGCCCATTATCTTTTTTTATTATTATATGTTGCTATTTTCCTCTCTGCCACCAGTTATGGTGATCTAGAGGATCCCCATTCATTCAAATCCTGTTTTCTTCATACACATGAAGGATTTCACTGAATTTAGTGACGGGCATTAGGCTCCACAAAGAAGTGAACTCTCTCCTGCTTTGCCTGATAGAATACTCTGAATCACAAATACCAAGGATTTAACTGTGTCAGTGCAGCAATGACAGTTATTGATGACAAAAAAGTTAAGGTATTTGCCGTTATATGTTGATCAACCATTGTATTACTTTTCTCTTCCGAAATCTATATGCCACGATTTTCAATTAAGTTTCATTGTTTTCTTTCATGTTTCTGCAGTCCTCTTGGCGTAAGTTTCTGGTCAGAAAGCGGTTGAACATGAAGAGCAAAGGGGATAAGTTCCAAGCTGATGAGATTGTTGAAGGTAATCAAATACTTCTTAATTTGAATGAACATCCATCTTCTAGAATTATGATGCCAACCCCAGTGAGTACCCAGTAAGCCTGGAGTTATGTAATAAGCATAGATTTATGTTAGAGGCCTGAGCTTCAGTAGTTCAAAATCAAAATCAAATGCGTTTAGGATGTCATAATATTGTTTTTGTCTGCTATTATAGAGACATAATGGCAATGTTTCACTCTTGAATACATACTTGAATATGCTCTGGCAATGAATTCATGAATGATGGAGATTTCTTTGCTAATGAATTCATGGGAAGGGGTGCATTTAGTTTATTGTTCACTGAGACCAAATACAAAATCTGCAGACCATTACGAATCCTTCTTTGGGAGACGAAAGAGCTGCCCAGATAAGGAGTCCTTGTTTTCAAGAAAAAGCTTTACTGGTACTAAACAAAATCCTCCATCGAGATAATATGCCCAATTTAATTTACAGGTGTTTCAGAATACTTGAAAAATGTGCAAGTTTTCTCCTAGGCTTTGATTTGCTTTACTGGGGATGTGTTACTCTGCTTTTTGTCTCGGTGTTTATAATCATGACAGAAATCTTGTTGAATTGAAATCCAGATAATTTCAAGCCTGTAGCAATGGAACCAGAGTTGTCCGAAGTCGCAGATGCTCGTGACTTTAGGTATGGTATTTGGTTGAATTTAATTGAATTTAACTTTAGCTGAATGTTGATAATGGTGAAACATAGGGATTTAGTCTATTGTTCATTTGAAACATAATCTGTCCTCCTGCTTGTGCGAAGAAGTTATTCTGGGATAGTTTATTATAAGCTGAACATATGGTAGTCTTCATTATTCAATTTTGTCCCAAGCTTAGTATTATGAGGATGTACTCGAGTAAAAAAAAAAAGACGTAGTTTTCTTCAGAGGAAAATCTCTTTCACCCATCTTTCTGCTATGTGCTTGTATCAAATAACCATCATACAGATAACCAATGATGACAGAAATGAGGTTATAAAAAATCATGCTTTTAATGTTCTGCACTATTACATCCTTCAATTGTTGCCATTTGTCTAGAATTTTGACTATAAGAAAATCATTCTCATCTGGAGTTTCAAATATGAGAACCCATATCTGTGACGGGCTGCTTCTCTAGGAAGTCTTGAAGGCAGAATAATGGTGTTTGAAAATTGTTGGAATTTTGATTTCAACTCTCGTTCATATCAGAAAACAGCTTTAATGAACTTTATGTTTGCAAAGTAGGGCATTTGTGGCAACATGGAATGTGGGAGGTAAACCACCCTGCAATGGCCTGAATTTGGAGGAATGCCTGCATATATCAGCTCCAGCAGACATCTACATTTTGGGGTATTGACAAACTCTCCTCATTACATCCAATTCAGCAAGATGAACAGAGCCCTGAAAATATTTAATATATTTGGTTTTCATGAATAAGAGGATATCAATAAAGACTCTTTTAGTTTCAGAATGAAATTGGGTGTGGATAGTTTTCATTAAGATTTCCATAGTTACGTCGAAAGTCTAACAGGATGCAGTCTGCATGTGGATTGTCCCAGGTTTCAAGAAATTGTGCCTTTAAATGCGGGAAACATTTTAGGGGCAGAGAACAATGGTCCTGCTGCCAAATGGCTGACCCTTATTCACCAAACACTGAACAGTTCAGCCACACCCAAGAACAGAAATCAATGCAGCTGTTTGTCATCTTGTAGGGACAAGTCTGTAGACATTCCAGAAGCCGTTTGCTGCTTGGACTCTGATTTTGAATGCTCCAAAGTGCGTAAAAGTTCATTTTTTTCAAGTAGAAAGTCTTTTCTGGACTTGAACATCCTTTCTAAGCCAGACTGTGAAGCTACAAATGACCCAAAAAAGCTAGAACAGAAATGTAGCCTTGCTGACTATCTCTTCCCAGGAAGACCAATTCATAGAATAGATTCCAGTTCCTCTTTTATGTCAGTTTCATCAGAGGACGAGTATGCTTGGAGTGAAGGAGGGTCTCCCTCTACTATTTTCCACTCTCCAATGTTAAGCAGTCCGTTATCAGATAAGTTCGACTCAAGTCGGATGAATAACAAATTTAATTCAAGCAAGGAGAAGTACTATTTGGCAGCTAGCAAGCAGATGGTTGGTGTTTTTCTCTGTATTTGGGTACGTAGTGATTTGAAACAACATGTACGAAATTTGGAAGTTTCATGTGTTGGACGTGGGCTGATGGGCTACCTTGGCAACAAGGTGAGAAAAATTATTCTCTTCACCATTCTTTCTGTTTCTAATACTTCTGGTCCAGCGGTTATTTGCATACTTCTGCTGCAATTAGTTTATTTTTATTTTACAAATGTGTCTATACACTAATTTACAAAGAAAAACCATTTTCCAACCAGAGGACTAAACATTGATCCATTCCTGACTGAAATAACTATGCAAAACCCTAGCATAAATTTGCACAAAGCAGTGTTCTGACAGGCTATACAGCATCACCTCATGCTGCATGTCATAGTACAATGTCAAAATCTCTACAAAGGGCTACTGAATGGCATTATCTATTATAGAAACTCTGTGACCTTTTTGGTCTGATCAATTACTTCTTTAATAAGGATTACACTTGCTTTCAGGGTTCCATCTCTATTAGCATGTTGCTCCATCAGACAAGTTTTTGTTTTGTATGTTCTCATTTGACCTCTGGTGAGAAGGAAGGTGATGAGATCCGGAGGAATTATGATGTTTTGGAAATTTTAAAGAAGACAAAGTTTCCACAAATTCGCAAGTTCTCAGCAGAGAAAACCCCAGAAAACATTTTGGAGCATGAGTAAGTTTCAAATTAGCATCTTTACACATTGTAATATGTATAGACAAATACAGATATAGATTTGAATTTTGAATCTTCATAAATGATAATACATTACTAGGCACATCTGTTGGAAAAAACAAATAGAAGGGGCATTAGGTTATTCCCTTTTGGGTGAAGACTAGATTCTCCATTTGGGAAGTTACTTGAATAGAGCTTTCAATTTGTTGTCATTGATTGTATGGGATTTGTGTGGCATGTTGATTATTGAATTTATCTTATGATTCCATTTCACAGTCGAGTTATTTGGCTTGGGGATTTGAATTATCGCATTGCTCTTTGCCATGGTGATACTAAACAGCTGGTGGAAAAGAATGACTGGGAGGCTCTGTTAGAGAAAGATCAGGTAGGTACACATACTTCATACAAAATGTTTTTCTGCATGTTCAGTTCTACTAGACTTTGATTTGAACCTTGGTCTCTTGAAATAAATCAAATCTGGCATGCACTATGACAGCTTCAAATTGAGCAGAGAGAAGGACATGTATTCCAAGGATGGAATGAAGGAAAAATAGATTTTGCTCCTACTTACAAGTACCAAAAAAATTCAGACTTCTATGCTGGAGGAAACTTAAAATCAAGAGAAAAGTGTCGCACACCAGCATGGTAAGCACAAGTTAATGTAGTTCTGATGTTTTGATCGATCACAATTGATTGAATTGAAATCAGTTTTCCACAAGTGCTCAGAATCTAGAATATTATTGAGGTTGATAATATCAGATGTTGGAAAGTGAGTTCAGGCTAATAAAAAATATGAGCTTGAACTCAGCACTTGCAATCTATCCCTTAGAAAGCAGACTGCCTACTTTTGTAGGAGCTCCATTGAAAGTTCCACTAAAAATGAGGAATGGAATTATTTCTATTGGCTTAGAAGGATTTTCTGTTATACATTTATTGTGATTTTGTTTAAGAATGTTACTTATATGAGTTGTACTTAAGCAATTTTTCCATTTTTAACTCAAAGAATTTTGATGTAATTATGTTATTGGTATAAGGCCTAGAAAAACCTACGCAGGAAGGGTTGATGTAATTATGTTCTTTCTCTATCATCAGGTTTCATGCTAGATCCACTTGTTTAGACTTCTTATGTTTGTATAGCTCTGGCAACTTTCGTTTCAGGGACATAAAATGAATTTGAGCAAGGACATCTCAAAATGACATATTGAAATATTTATTCAAAGAGATTGTGTATACTAGTGTATAAAGAGTAAAAACACTTTGTATTGCGGAGATAAGTACCTTTTTCATGGGCCTCAAGAGGCTATATAACTTATAGAAAACCTTTAACTGCTTGCTTTGAGTTTATTGGTTTTGCAGTAAGATTTGACCTAGATAGCAAAGGCTAAATTTGGAGAGGCCCTTTAAATGATGCTGCATAATGATTATTTCTAGATATCAACTCTTTTTTTTGCAGTGATTGTTAGCTTTAGTTTGGACATACATTGCTTCCAAAAAATGTAATTACTCTACATTTAGCATTTCAGTTCATATTTTAAATAATTTTAACTTTTCATTTTCATCATTATTTGTCATGTAGGTGTGATCGTGTACTTTGGTATGGTAAAGGCTTAAAGCAGCTTTCTTATGGCCGAGGAGAATCAAAACTCTCCGATCATCGACCTGTTTATTCCATTTTCATGGTGGAGGTGGACATGCTCAACCGAGTGCAACTTAAAAGAAAACTTTCACCAGCTCAGTTGTAAGATTCCAAGTTGAAGAGCTTCTGCCATGAACCCAAAGCTCTGTTCAAATTCCCATATTTTAGGTAAGAATTTGTCCATTGGATCTTCCTAGCCTCATTATGACTGCAAAACATCCAGCTAAAATCATGTCTGTTTCCTTTAGGATCAATTAGCTATTAAGAATGTAGAATGGAAAAGTTTCAGTACTAATTATGATATTATCTCTTGACCAGTTATCCTTCACGATTGCATGTTGATGCTTTTGGTTCTATTCTTATTAAACAGGCATCATAAGCTGGAGAATTTTTATGAACAAAGAAGAAGAATAATGGACGCACATAGTTTCACATGTGTACCTTTTCAGCACCTAGCACATCAGACATGAATTCTGCAAAGAAAGTCAGATTTAATGGTGCAGTTGAATACATTTTCGTTCCAAAGAAACCTAATATATGCCACTGCAAACAACTGTTCATGGTATGAATTGTAATCAACCTCTGCCGGATTGCAAAATGCTCATCGACTTCTAAACTTGTACCGAGAGCTCCTTATGTTTTAAATAAATTTGTTTGTGTGGCAGGCTTGATAGGAATGCTCAACAAGTTTTAGCATCCAATGGTATCGTTGGGAGCAATTGCCATTGCTATTCCAGAAAGTATTCCATGGTTTCTTGCCTACTACAAAGTACAAACATAATGATCAGGCAAAAAAGTCTATAACCCTTCTTCATTTTAATCGACTTCAAACTAAATAATCTGTTAGATTTGTGAAGGAAAAATATGTTTCTGTACATTTTCCTACATCATTTCCTTCTTAGCAGTATAGTAAGACTATTAGAGTATTATCCTTTTTGCAGTATCTCACCTATTTTTTGATAGATTCTTATTCTAACCCCCTTGATGATTTGGCAGGTCATGGCATCAAGGTTTTTATGTTCTCTGGTC
>JASDQU010108053.1:59505-81300 GCA_032191745.1 Picea mariana
AAGGAAAAATATGTTTCTGTACATTTTCCTACATCATTTCCTTCTTAGCAGTATAGTAAGACTATTAGAGTATTATCCTTTTTGCAGTATCTCACCTATTTTTTGATAGATTCTTATTCTAACCCCCTTGATGATTTGGCAGGTCATGGCATCAAGGTTTTTATGTTCTCTGGTCCTTTGGTTTGGATGTCCCTAGGCTAAGTAAATGCAGTAATACAAGTATCTCGGGGTAAGGACCAAGCCCTGCACAAACGAGATGAAGTACATGAGTTCGAAGGTGTATGGTTAGTTGTTTCAGTTCAGTTTACCCAGCACAAAGTAGCTTAATTCCGATGAGAACAATATTTTTCTTGAAGCATTTTGGTAAAATTCAGGGATTTTGTGCTGGCCAAATGACAAAATAATGCAGCCATTGGCAATTTGGACAATGATAGTTCTTCAAGTGTATGGTTGGAAAAGACAAAATAACAAGTTGATGTAAAGCAGAGGATGGAAAAGATGAAATGCAAACAAGTTGATGAAACGCTGAGAATAACCAATTTTGCAGGGTAGAATATACCATGGGACTTGTCTGGGACTTGTCTGGTTAAAGTCCCATCTTTTACTTTGCCTAAGATAATTTGTGTATGGTTTAAAAAAGAAAATTTCCATTATATATTCAATATTCACATATTCTATTCTATACCATACAATGATTTTCAAGGATCGAAGGTCAAGGAGTTTGGCATTTAACTTTATGTTGTGTCTCAATATTTACATACGTGATACTTTTATGCTGAAAATGCATCGGATATTTTAACCTAGCAGTAGAAAAGTAATTCAAAAATGATACATCAGGAAGCCAAAGAGTCGGCACACATCTACCTCCTCGCTATACAAGTCCTAAAAATAAGCACCCAGCAATGCAATGCATCGCAGTATGTACATGATTGGATGTTGATATATATATTAATGTATATAACAACTGACAACGGATGGTGCATATATTACTGTGCAATGCATTTAATAAAGCACTGCTTCCTTGGTGCATATAGTTAGCGCCAAGGTTGGAATTTCAAATCTGAACAGCCTGTTAAATTTGACGGTTTTCACAATTTCGATGCATGTTTTGACACATTTAATAAAAAATATTGACGGTTTCTCAATTGTTTTTTACATATAATCAAAAATATTGACAGTTTCTCAAAAAAATTTACTGTATTTGATGAGCAAATTGCTTGGCCAGTCAAATTCCATCCCTAGTTAGCACTACATAAACACGTACTCCCTACATAAACAAGTGACATAAGCATGCCCACTTTGGGTTCATCTTCAAGAGAATCTACACCTTTTCTAAAGATCTCTATACTAGGTTAGATCTACACAGTTAACTCCAATTGAGAAGTTGTTAGTTCTCTCCAATGAAATTGGATGGTCATCCCATGAAAAGTTGCTCCACACTATCTTTATTTGTAATGAGATGCTTGTGAATCAAACTACATCCCACATACTCTGTCAATTATTGAAGTACCATCTTTATTTAATAAAGTACTATATAAGAATCAATGGTCAACCTTATCCACCATGCCCACGTTGGGTCCAATCTCAAGAGAATCTATACCTTTTCTAAAGATGTCTATTATGGGTTAGATTTACAGAGTTAACTCCAATCGAGAAGTTGTTAGTTCTCTTAAATAGAACAGGTTGGTCATTCCATGAAAGGGTGCTCCACACTATCTCTATTTGTAATGAGATGTTTGTCAATCGAACTACATCCCATACACTCCGTCAATTACTAAAGTACTATATTTTTTAATAAAGTACTATTTAAGTACTATGTCAATTACTGAAGTGTTATCTTTATTTAATAAAGTACTATGTGTTATCCTGTATTTCTAGGGGTAATTAAGGAGATTATGTCTCAAGGAAAACCAAATGAGCAGATAGAGCCCCTCTTCTTACTCCACATCACCATTGATCGACAACGACAACATCCACCACACCATCTTGGCCCACAGAGGACAAGAGGTCTTGCTCCATGAGGTAACAAGTTTGGTCTTATGGTAAGTGTCATTTTAATAGATGAAACATTTGAACATATTGCAAAGGGTCATTTCCTGATTTTGAAAACATTTGCTTGGAAATTATGTCTTTTGCCTCATTTCACCTTGGTGATTGACATGTTGTCCTAGTAAGTGGGTCACTCTCGGTAAAAGAGTTGCTACTAAGAGGTCTCCTTGAAGAGTCATCGTACCACTCCAACACATACTTATCACTTTCCACACTTCTTCCCTTTTGTTTCCTCACCTTTTGGGTCTTCAGGTAAGTTGACTCAAGAATGGCTTGTACCTCATTTCATGGGAAGAAGGGGTTAAAATATCAGAGGATTGTAGCTAGAAAAAGATAAAAGTAAAAAACTTATCCTCCAGATTCTCTTCCTAATGTCCTAAGAGCAATGAAACTTTTCTCCATAAAAATCAAGGACCTATAAAATAAAACACATAATTAATAAATGTCCCGCTTCTTAAGGGAATCCATTTGCGATGTATTTTACTTTCCTTACACATGGCACTCAATCCATTCCTAGCTTCAAGTGGCATTGCGGTACTCTTTAATTTCCCTTGCATATAGTACTCAATGTTCGGACTTTAATCAATTAATGGAAAATAAAGGGCTTGGAAAAAGGTTGCATTGAAAACGAGGATGCATCACACCCTCTACAAAGACATCGATAAATGAGATAATATGAGCCCTTGTATGTCAAGAAACCCTATGCCCAAAAGTCACACGCCCATCCACCCCATGCTCTTTTACATGACTTAGAGAGGGTCTTCTCGAGAAACACTCCTTGACTTGGGGAATGATCTACCCAATAGGGCACCATCAAAACCCTCCCATACTTAAATTTGGCAAGTTGTATAAATTCTTTGAACATTTGTTTATTTTGAAAAGGGAGGATTTGATGCACATGTTTGGGTGTTTCTTTTATTAAATATGGTTTATTTGGCATGATACATGTGACTTGTGGACCTTTGGAGGGTGTACTTGTTTGTATTTGCAGGACCTTGCTAGAAGAAAACTTTTCCATGGAGGCAGAAGATCACTTGGACCTTCATAAGGGCTTGATGCCCACAGGTTGGATGATGCGCTCCATAGGATAGGTAGAGGACCCCAGAGCCATTGCACACTTGAGATGATGGATGTTTCCTTTGGAGGCATTTGGACACCACTTGATAATGGCATGCTATCCCTTTCCACTAGGACGTTGGCCTTTGGAGGCCCAAAACATCACCTCCTAAGCCTTGATGTCATGAAGAGGCTAGGGTTTGATGGGTTTGAAGAAGGAAGATGCATGACATGACACTCCAAAGCATGAGAGATGGACACATGGTCTTTGGAGGCCCAACGACTTGCATCTAGAGGCTCAACGTCTCACCTTTGTGGCCTAGCATCCACTTTTAGGGCATGACATCACCCTTTTAAGGGATTATTTTATGTAATTTTGTAATTTTAAGTTGTAAAAGGCAAATAGAGAAGGTCAACCTCTCTAATTTGATGTTGACTTTTGTAAAAGTGGACAAATTAGGGTTAGATGACCTTATGTTGAGTTTCGATACCTTGGGAAGTGTTCTCCTAGTGTTATTGATGTGTCTAACACTAAAGGGGGAAAAGTACCCCTCCCTCACTTTACTTTATGTTATAAAGTCAAAGTGACTTTATGAGCTCATTAATCATAAAGTGACTTTATTAACATAAAGTGACTTCAGGAGCTTAAGTAAAGAGGGAGATCTAATCTCCACCCTTGATCTTGGTTGGCTAAGATCTAATCCTAGTCATTGGTTCCTAGGCTAGCCTAATGAGGAGGTTAAAGAAAAGTACAAGGGAAGAGGGGGCACATTTTTCACATGTGAGAGTGAGGAGAAGAGGAGGAGAAGGAAAGAGGGGTGCACTTGAGAAGAGAGCGCATAAGTCAAAGAGGGCGCGCTTTCATGAAGGAGAGCACACAAGGAAGAGGGTGCACTAGATTAAGCAAGACGTGCACACTTGCTCTTGGAATAAGGGCACACTTATTGTTGTGGAAGAGGGAACACTTGCAGCTACAAGAAGGGAGCAATTTCCAAGGAGAAGAGGGCACAAACTTCAAGGACTTGTAGGCACAAATTCCAAGGAGAAATAGGCAGCCAAACTTGAGATAAGTTGGTTGTAGCATACTTGTAATTTCTGTTGTAATTTTTCCTTAAGAACTCCATAATAAGTTCCTCTTTACTATTTTTCCCCTTGGGGGTTTTCCAAGGTCATGTTGACAAAAAATCCTTAAGTAATTTTAGGTGGTTTGCTTATTTTATTATCAACATTTTAAGTGGAAAAAATCAAAGGTGTATTTCATGTTTTATGACTGTTAAAAGCTAATTCTAGATAACAAACTTTCTTCCATAAATAAACCTTTATAACAACAATATAAATGAGCATGAAATCAACATTGGAGACAACCTTAAGTTTGTCCTAAAAAAAAAGACATGTACATGACCATAAAACAGTCCCAAACAATGTCAAAGACAAGCCTGTTGGAAACCTCTAGAGAGCCTCAAAATTATTCATGGTATCATAGCATAAGGGCACAATAGAGGGTTGATAAATTGTAGACAATGGGAAGAAATTTTATCTCACCTTGGAAGCTTCAAATTCACATATGATATTGGTGTGTGGACAACATATTTCTTTGGTCGTTTTTTTCATCAGTTGGCAACCATGTTAGTTGGAGGGTTGAGGGTGGAGGATATGCTAGTTGGAGTTGGAAATTGGTCTCCATGGAAGGCTACGATAGTCTTGATCTTGGAGGAGGGTGAGCTATGCGACATTGTGGAGATTCATATGGTCCCTCCTAGAGATCCAGTGCTCTTGGCATAGTTTAGGAAGAGAAACATGAAGGCCAAGAGGACTTTCGTAGATGTAGTGAAAGACTGCATTATTCCTCATGTTTCTAGTAAGGACTTTGCATTTCAGATGTGCCATTCCTTGTGTATCCTTTACCAGATCCCTAACTAAAACCAAAAGATTGTGCTCCAGGAGAAATTGAGGGGCACTAATATGACTAAGAATGATTCAGTCACCTCATTCCTCACGAGGTTTATTCAAATTCGTGATGAGTTGGAAATTGTGGGGGAGATAGTGCATCCATCATAGTTGGTAAGGACAAACTTAAATGGATTCTCCAAACCAAGGGAGAGCTTTGTATGATGCATTGTAGTAAGAGAGCATATGACTAGATGGGAGAGGCTATGGGATGACTTTGTACAAGAGGAGCTCAGGATTGACTCATGATTTACTAGTCAACAACGTGGTAGGGATGATTGTGATGTTAAGTACCAAAGACCTAAATACAAAATACCACAATAGTACCAAAGATATCTGAATACAATCACCACACAAGATATATGAAACAATATAGAAAAGCACCACTTTATTATATCAAACCCTTAGGGTAGGGAAACACCATACAATGGATTCTATTATGGAAGGGATCCTCTCCTGTTCACTTGCCTTTTCAATGGGGCAACCTCCTAATGAGCTTCAAATCCAAATACAAAACTTCTCTTCATATCCAATTACATTGCTTGAACCCCTTTATATAGTGCTACCATCACCTAAAAACATTCTAGAGGAGGAATCTTCTAGAAGCAAAACCTTCTAAGAAGTCGTCTTACATTTATTATATCTAACTACTCATTTATTATATCTGACTACCATAGTGGGTATTATTTAATAATATAGTGGACCTAGTCCACCTTACATTGAATAGTATCCACTACCTCTCTAGCTACCTAAAATTCCATCCCCCTTATGAAAGTGTTGTCCTCAATGCTTGTTATGAGGGTGGACAACCATATACCAGGGTCCCATGGATAATTGTGGACCATAATGTTGAAGAAGACTGGAGAACCAAGGTCCCATGTATAAATGTGAGCCACTATGATGAAGTAGTTGAACCGCCACTGTGAATATGGTTCCCATGTCCAAGTGATCATGTGAACTCCACGCTGAAGATATTGGAACTTGGGAACCAACTGAAAATGATGCTCTAAAGATTAACACTAGTCATGTGGATAGAAATATTTAGAACCAACAAAAAATTCATTCTCTACAACTGAAGAATAATAAAACTGAAGAAGAATATGCATAGAATGATCGTGTTTACTTTCCATGAATTTCTTTACCTGAGGGGGAGTAGAGTCATCAAATATAAGATGGAAGTGGTTTTCATCCCAGAAATGACAACTATCCATATATAAATCATCACAATTGTCCTCCAAATCATACCAAGCATACACTTCTTGATGATATTCATCCATGATGTTCACCAAAGTACATTTCTCATTCATGCTCGCCAAGGACTCATGAATACTACGAAAACCATCCCTGAAACCTTCTTGAAAGTTGTGCAATGTGTCATGCATTTGGGATTTGAATGCTTCAACCATATGTAGAATTTCCTTGAGGGTTTGAGAGTGAACATCCATTGGAAACATCACATACAATATACCAAAAGAAATATTTGTAAATTCTCTATCCAATGGGGCTAATCATGTAGCAATCTGAGTGCCCTGTGAAAAGTTATGGACTCTGCAGTCTCGTCGTCGTCACGAAAAACCACCAAAAATGGATGATTTTAAATCAGAGATATCTTCACTTTTGTAACTCCGATTCATACGATTTGTTTTTTGAAATTAGGTGAAATTGTGAGAGGAACTCATATCTGTAATTTGTTTTTGGAAAATTTAGCTCTATCTGCTACAAAAAAAAAAAAAATCATGCATCCGTTCGCGGAAAAAACCCTGAAAATTGCAGATTTTAAAATGCAAAAACATTTACTTCCCGAATTTCATTTCAGACAATTTGTTTTTTTAACTTGGGTATTTTTCTAAGAGGAAATCAGATATACAATAATTTTTTGAAAATTTTGCACAAAAACCTACAGAAATCGTTTGGAATGTGGCAGACCTCTTTTTTTTTTTCTCCAAAAAAATAAATCTGCAAAAAAAAATAAATATTTTCCCACAATGTCTGCCAAGAAAAGTGCTCTGATACCAATTGTTAAGTACCAAAGACATGAATACAAAATACCACAATAGTATCAAATATATCTTAATACAATCACCACACAAGATATATGCCACAATATAGAAAACCACCACTTTATTATATCAAACCTTTAGGGTAGGGAAACACCATACAATGGATCCTATTATGGAAGGGATCCTCTCCTGTTCACTTGCCTCTTCGAGGGGGAAACCTCCTAATGAGATTTAGCTCTAAATACAAAGATTCTCTTCATATCCCATTACATTGCTTGAACCCCTTTATATAGTGCTACCATCACCTAAGAACATTCTAGAGGAGGAATCTTCTAGAAGCATAGCCTTCTAAGAAGTCATCTTACATTTATTATATCTAACTACCCTTTTATTATATCTAACTACCATAGTGGGACTTATTTAATAATATAGTGGATCTAGTCCACCTTACATTGAATGGCCTCCACTACCTCTCTAGCTACCTAACAGGTGAGTATCTTTCTCTTTCTGCAAAAGGTAAGAAGAAGACGAAGAAGGGTCCCAAGGGTGGGGCCAAGTAGCAACAGAAGGGAGGTGAGTAACAGAGGGATATGAAGAAAGTTAAATTATTTGCTTGTAACAAAATGGGGCACTATGATATATAGTGTCCCAACATGAATAAGAATAAGCAGGGTGGTACAACAACATCAACTGAGGAGTATGATTTCACCTTTCAGTTTGGGTGGGAGATGTCCTTGCTTGTCATTCTGTCTAAAGTTGAGATACCATCCAATGTATGGTACATAGAAAGTGGAGCATCTAGTCATATGTATGGTGTTAGAGAGAAATTTATTGATATTACATAATTTAGGATCAAGTTGGAGATAGTGCTTGAGAATAACACCATAGTTAGGGCGGCTGGGTGTGGCACAATTTCCTTTCAGAGAGATTTGAGGCCATCCATGGTGTTCAAGGACATCTTGTATGTCCATGGGTTGAAGAAGAACCTGATATCAGTTTCCACCATTCAAGATAGGAGATTTGAGGTGTATTTTCAAGGTGACGAGGTCCTCATTCACCCTAAGGGGTCCAATATCATATTAGCTAGAGTGATTAGGACTAATGATGGGAAACTGTACAAAATAATCTTTTAGCCATTACATGCCTTGGATGGTAGTAGTAAAAACAATCAATTGTGTGAGATTTGGCATAGGAGGATGGTTCACTTGCATCATGGATCTCTAAGGGTGTTGAGGGATATTGTGACAAGATTTCCACAGATCGGCACCGAGCATCAGGAGGTTTGCAGGGGTGTGCTCTTGGGAATTACACCAAGATCGTCTTTCTAAGAAATGACAATAGATCAATTGGGATACTTGATTTGGTACACGCTAATGTGTGTAGGCCCATGTCATCGGTTTCCCTGGGTGGATGTGAGTACTATGTGACATTCATTGATGACCACTCTAGGAAGACTTGGATCTATTTCCTAAAGACCAAGAGCGAGGTCTTCAAGAGGCTCCAAGAGTTTAAGGCTCTTGTGGAGAAACAGATAGGGAGAAAGATCAATATCTTGAGGTTGGAAATGGGGTTGAGTATACCTCCACAAAGTTCATAGACGTCTGCACCCAATAGGGTATTAGGAGATAGTTGACCGTGTTAGAAAAATAGGGTCATGGAGCAATAAAATAAGAAAAATGCAGAAATAAAACATAGAAGATACACAATACAATAGAGACACAGATATACATGGTTCACCTAGTGTGGGCTACCTCCACCAGAGAAATTACCAGATCTTTCCTTTATTATTATCCAGCAAATGAAGGGATACAACCTACAACACCCCTGTTGTAACTTTCTCTGATTTCTCTCACAATATCCTCTCTCAGAATACAATATTCACTAATGATGCATTGCCACAATACATTTCTCTCATAAAATAGGGTTTCCTTATAGGGAAAAAAAACCCTAACATAACTTCTACCATCATATCTGCGACCTTATAATGAATGGTCCATATTTACTATGAAATTACAATATACATTTACAAGGCAATTTTTCCTTTGGGGGCTTCACCCCCGAACCCCCATCGGGGGCCCACTTGCCCCCGAACCCCGTAGGGGGAGGAAATCCACCCCCCTGCGTGGAGGGGTGTATAGTATTCCGAGGTGTACAGTCTTCATGGGGTATAAACACAATTGAAAGCAAAGACCTATGAAATAGGAAGATAATCAGGCTCCACAACTAACAATATCCCACTTGGAGACTGATCACGACAACTCAACTCTTGTTGTACCTATTGGACTATACTCCACCTTGGACCTGGAAAATTTCTTATATTCACCTTCATGCTTGAAGACCAACTAAAACTGAGCAGGAACTCAGTTTCTCCATGGTTACTCACTTTGTTAACATGTCTGCAAGATTCTGGCTAGTGTGTATATTTTCCAACTTCAAATGTCCATCTTCCAAGAAAGATCGTATGAAATGGTACCTTAGTTGTATATGCTTAGTATTCGAATTGAAGGATGATTTATTTGCAAGATAAATGGCACTCTCGTTATCACAATACAACTTGCTATTCTCTTTCTTCTTTCTTAATTCCCCCATAAACCTCTGTAACCAAATCATCTCTTTACTATCCTCTGTAGAAACAACATACTCTGCTTATGTTGTTGAAAGTGCAACAACCTTTTGTAGTTTCAAAATCCAACTTACTATTGTTCCACGTATAGTAAAAACATACCCCGTGGTGCTCTTCCTACTATCTTTATCACATGCCATATATGAATCAACATATCCTTGCAGAACAATGTCTGAACCTCCAAAAAATAATGCATGAGTAGCAGTACCTTTCAGATACCTGAGAATCCAATTTACTACCTCCCATTGTTCTTTATCTAGCTTGTTCATATACCTACTCACAACTCCCACTGCATGTGCAATATCTGGTCTTGTGCAAACCATCTCATACATCAAGCTATCAATTGATGATGAATAAGGGACCCTGGACATGTATTCTATCTCCTCCTGTGTCTTGGGACACATTTATTTGGTTAATTTTAAATGGTTGGCCAAAAGTGTACTAACTAGTTTTGCATTATGCATTCTAAACCTCTCCAACACCTTCTCTATGTACTCACCCTGAGACAATGTCAAATTGCAATTTTTCCTATCCCTTGTTATTCGCATACCAAGGATTTTATTTGCAGCACCAAAATCCTTCATCACAAATGAATTAGCTAATTTATTCTTGAGTACATTGATATCCTGCATATTAGACCCTTGAACAAGCATGTCATGTACATAAAAAAGAAAGATAATATAGCTTCCATTTTCTAGTTTTTTAAAATAAACACAGTGATCAGAATGACATCTAATATAACCTTGTTTTGTCATAAATCTGTCAAACTTCAAATACCACTTTCTTTGAGCTTGATTTAGGTCATACAAGCTCTTCTTCAACCTGCATACCAAATTTTCCTTCCCTTTGACCTCATACCCTTGTGGTTGTTGCATATAAATATCTTCCTCCAAATCCCCGCGGAGAAAAGTTATTTTTACATCTATCTGTTCAAGATGTAAATATTTTACTGCCACAAGACTTAAAATAGTCCTAATTGAAGTCATTTTAATAAAAAGAGAAAATATTTCATCAAAATCTATACCTTTCTTTTGTGCAAACCACTTTACAACAAGTCTAGCCTTGTACCGCTTTTTGCCTCCATATTCTTCCTTCAACTTGTAAACCCATTTATTATGAAATGCTCTTTTTCCTGCACGAAACTAGACCAAATCCCAAGTTTGGTTATTTACCAAGGAATCTATTTTCTCTTTCATGCCTTGCTCCCACTTATTTTTAGTGCCTACTTGCATTACCTCTTCATAACATTCTAGTTCACCAGAATCAGTCAACAACAAATAATACAATGAAGGAGATTATCGTTCATAGGGTCTACTTAACCTGGTAGATCTTCTAAAAACACTTGCAGGAGTTTGAGGTACATGTTTCTCATGTTGTATATTTTGATTTTCTAGTACCTTCGGAATTTATTTTTCAATGATCTCATCAAGCACTGTGTATTCTGTTTTTTCTTTTCCCTGTTTCTTTCCTTGCAACTAATATTTGTACATGACCGTATCATTGAATATGACATCTCTAATTCTAATTATTTTGTGATTTTCATAATGCCATAAGCAATAACCAAAATCATTAACACTATATCCAATAAAGGTACACTTCTTGGATTTTGCCTCAAGCTTTGTTCTATTTTCTTTATCAATATGGACAAATGCTTCACAACCGAAAGTCTTCAAAAAATAATAGTTTACCTTTTTACCTGTCCATACCTCCTCTGGAATTCCACCATCCAAAGAGCTTGAAGGTCCTCTGTTTATTAAGTAAACAACAATATCTTCCTAGAATTGTAAGGGAAACCCAACATGCAATCTGATACTTCTTGCACGCTCCATGATTTTCATGTTCATCATTTCTGACACACCATTTTCTTGTGGTGTTCTTGGAATTGTCTTCTCTCTACAAATCCCATGGCATGGACAATAATCATCAAACTCCTTGCATCAATATTCACCTCCATTGTCTGATCTAAGACACTACAACTATTTTCTTGTCTCATTCTCAAACAAAGCTTTCCATTTCTTAAAGGTATCAAAACATCATATTTTTGTCGAATGCAATAAACCCAAGTTTTTCTAGTTGCATCATCAATAAAAGTAACATAATAACAAGAGCCACCAAGAGATGATACCTGAGCTAGTCCCAATACATCTGTATGCACAAGCTCTAACCTTTCACTCTTCTTTTATTTTCCGACTCTGAGAAATTTGACTCTCTTTTGTTTTCCATAAACATAATGCTCACAGAAATCCAAATCAATTTGTTTAAGATATGGAAGAAAATTTATTTTGTGAAGTATCTGCATGCCCTTCTCATTCATGTGTCCAAGCCTATGATGCCACATTGTTGTATCCACTCCTGTAGAAGCTAAAGAGATAGAAGACTCAATATTACCAGTACATAAATACAATGTACCTACCTTCTCTCCTTTTTCTATCACCAGTGATCCTTTGGTGACATTCCACACATTATCTGTAAATATGGATGTACAACCTTCACTTGCCAACTGCCCTATTGAAATTAGATTTTTCCTTAGATCTGGAACATGTCTTACCTCTTTCAACAACCATTGGTTTCCATTCCTTTGCTTTATTTTTAACTTTCCCATTCCAACAATTTTGCATGGTGCATCATCACCCAATTGAACCAGTCCAAAATCACCTTGAACATAATACATAAAATGTTTCCTATGGGGTGTGGCATGAAATGAAGCCCCTGAATATACTACCCAAGACTCAAAAATGTTATCTTCAGAAATAATCAAAGCATCTTGTAACACATCACCCGTTACATTTGCTTCATGATTTTTCTCATGTTGTCCATCTCTTTGTTTATTTGGAGATCTGCAGTCTTTCTTCAAATGTCCTTTCTTCCCACAATTCCAACACTCTATATTTCCCAGTATGGATTTGGATCTTCCCTTCCTATAATTCTTGTGGTTCCCCGAGCCCTTTCCTCTATCCTTTTGTCTTCACTGATTCTCCATGTTTAATGCATTACCTGATGTCTCATTTGTACTTTTCTGTCGCATTTCCTCACTAAGGATAACACCAAAAACATCATCAAATTTTAAAGTTTTTGAACTAGAGACAGAGTTAGTTACATCCATGACCAAGCCATTCCAACTTTCTAGCAATGAGCACAGGATTAGAAGAGTCGTGACCTCATCATCAAAGTCCACTTTTACATAAATTAGTTGATTAATAACTGTATTAAATTCATTTAAATGATATGCAATAGACCCACCCTCTGACATCTTCATATTAAATAATATCTTCATTAGAAATACCTTATTGGATACCGAGGGTTTTCCATGCAGTTTAGCCAAGGCATCCATCAAATCCTTCATTGTATTTTCTTTCGAAATATTAAAATCCACCGATGCTTCCAGGCTCAGTGGTATTGTTCCTAGTGTCTTTTTGTTAAGAACCTCCCATTCTTTGTCCTTCATGGCTGTTGGTTTATTTTCTATTCCACCCAATGGTAGGAATAAATCCTTCTGATATAAATAATCTTCCATCTGCATCTTCCATAACTGGTAGTTTTGACCATTAAATTTCTCGACCCTAAACTTTTCATCTTCCGTCATTGCTCCCACTTGAACCAGGAACCCTCTTTTCCTATGAGTTACCTTTCACTGTAATACTAGTTGTTAGAAAAATAGGCTCGCAGAGCAATAAAATACGACAAATGCATAAATAAAACACATAAGATACACAATACAATAGAGACAAAGATATATGTGGTTCACCTAGTGTGGGCTACGTCCACCAGAGAAATTTCCAGGTCTTTCCTTTAGTATTATCCAACAAATGAAGGGATACAACCTACATTACACCTGTTGTAACTTCCTCTTCTTTGTCTCACATTTTCCTCTCTCAGAATACAATATTCACCAATGATGCATAGCCACAATATATTTCCCTCATAAAAGAGGGTTTCCTTTTAGGGAAAAAAACCCTAACATAACTTCTACCGTCAGATTTGCGACCTCATAATGAACGTTCCAAATTTTCTATGAAATTACAATATACATTTACAGGGCAATTTTTCCTTCGAGGGATTTTCCCATGAACCCTCGTTGGGGGCCCACTTTCCCCCAGACCCCCCAGTCGGGGGGGTTCTCCCCTTGGACCCTACAGGGGGGGAAAGCCCCCCCGAGTGGAGGGGTGTACAGTATTCCAGTGTGTACAGTCTTCATGGGGTATAAACATGACTGAAAACAAATATCTCTGAAACAACAATATAATTAGGCTCCACAACCAACAGACCGTTCCTTACAACCCCTAGTAGAATGGTGTTGTTGAGAGGAAGAACATGGATATTGCTGGTGCAGTGAGATATATGTTGCATGATTAGGGTTTACCATTTTTCTTATGGGTTTAGGCTTGTAGTATTGCAGTGTATCTGCAAAAAAAGAGTCCACATGTAGCTATGTGGAGCAAGACTCGTGAGGAGGCCTTCACTGGGAGGAGGCCAGATATTGGACACCTTTGCATATTTGGGTGTCTGAATTTCTCTCATGTCCCTTCTAAGAAGAGGAAAAATTTGGATCCCACAATAGAGAAGGGAATCCTAGTTGGATACAGTGGGGTATCAAAGGCCTATCAGATCTACATACCACCATTGAGGAGATTTGTTGTGAGGAGAGATGTTATATTTGAGGAAGATAGATCCTTTCATTGATCTTGTGAGTTGAGAGATAGAGTTTATGAGGTCCCATAGATGCAGGATGATACATCACATGGTACATAGCCTCAGGTGTCTATTACATCGAGTTCATGGGTGACTGGTTTACCCAACACAACTACATGATTACAAGTGTCTGGTACACAGATCACAAGTGCATGTGCTTCAGGATATCAAACATCTATGGTAAGATCTATGGATGAGACCGAGGGGCATGAGAGTACTTCTCCATAGGAGGTTACTTTAGGGAATATGAAACCGAGATGGTTTCAAGAGACTTTGAAGGAATCCAAGGAGTATGTTGGTGAGCCCCAGAGGTTGATGAGAGAGAGTAGAGAACCATAGAGGTTTGGTTCCTACTTGGCCATGGTGAATATAATCACATATTCTAAGCCCACTAGTTTTGAGTAGGAAATAGACCAACATGTCTAGAGAGATTCCATGCAAGAGGAGTATGATTCCATTATGCAAAATCATGTGTGGGAGGTGGTACCTAGAACATAGGAGAAGTCGGTGGTGAGTTCCATGTGGTTGTACAAGATCAAATATACTGTAGATGGAAGCATTGAGAAACACAAGGCTCAATTTGTGGCTAGAGTATTTTCTCAGGTTGATGGGATTGACTATGGTGAGACATTAACACTAGTTGTGATATATACTTCCATCAGGAGTATTATGGCAATTGCAATAGAGATGGGTTGGAAGATCCATCATATGGATGTGAAGACATCATTTTTGAATGGTATTATAGAGGAGGAGGTATACATTGAGCATCCACAAGGGTTCGAGGTGTTTGGGAGAGATTCCCACATGTGCCTCTTGAAAAAGGAACTGTATGGTCTGAAGCAAACTCCACAATATTGGTATTCTATGATTGACTCTTACTTGCTACAGATAATATTTGAGAAGAGTGAGGTGGATTTGAATCTCTATTACATTGTTTGTGGAGAGGATACTCTCATTCTTATCATATATGTTGATGAATTGTTTATCATTGGAGGGGAGGATCTCATAGTTGATTGCAATTGGGGTCTTTCTTCAGAGTTTGAGATGAAAGACATAGGACTGATGCATTATTTCTTAGGGATAGAGGTTTGGAAGGAGGATTGAAACGTCTTTCTTGGACAGGGAAGTATGCAGTGGATATTCTGATCATATTTCATATGGAGGATTGCAACCCATGTCAAAACTTATGGTCACCAACTAGAGGAAGATTAATACTTCTGAGTCTAAGATGGTGGATTCCATGATATATGGTGAGTTGGTTGGTTCATTGATGTATTTGGTTAACACTATAATAGATATTTGTTTTTTTGTGAATAATCTCAATCAGTATATGGTAGAGATTAGGAGAGTGCACTTGATAGCAACAAAACATGTTCTTAGGTACATAGCAGAGTCAGTGGACTATGGTTTGGACTACGCCAGAGGCGATGGGGTCAGGTTGATTGGATATACAGATTCATATTGGTTAGGATGTGCAGTTGACAGTAAGATCACTTTAGGGTGATGTTTTGGGTTGGGATCAACAGTTGTTTCCTAGTTCAGCCGAAAACAGAAGTTAGTGGCACCGAGTTCTGCTGAGACAGTGTATATGGTAGCTAGTCAGGCCAATTGTGAGGCTATTTGTCTTTGAAAATTATTGGTTGGTCTATTTGGTCATGAGTTGAGGCCTACATCGATTCACTGTGATAATCAAAGTTGTATCAAACTCTCTGAGAATCCATTCTTTCACAACAAGTCAAAGCACATAGAGATCAGATACCACTTCATCTGTGATTGGGTTTAGAGAGGAACAATTCAACTTGAGTACATATCTACTGATGAACATATTTTAGACATTCTCACAAAGTATTTTCCAAGGGGAAAGCATGTCTACTTCAGAGACAATATGGGAGTGATGAAGAACACTTTCCTCGGTAAGAGGGAGTGTTGAGTTTTGTTACCTTGGGAAATGGTCCCCTAGTGTTATTAATGTTCCTAACACTAAAGGGGGAAAAGTACCCCTCCCTCACTTTAATTTATGTTATAAAGTCAAAGTGAATTTATGAGCTCATTAATCATAAAGTGACTTTATCAACCTAAAGTGACTTAGGGAACTTAAGTAAAGGGGAAGATCTAATCTTCACCCTTGATCTTGGTTAGCTAAGATCTAATCCTATCCATTGGTTCCTAGGTTAGCCTAATGAGGAGTTTAAAGAAAAAGTATGAGGGAAGAGGGGGAACATTGTTCACTTGTGAGAGTGAGGATAAGAGGAGAAGAAGGAAAGAGGAACACACTTGAGAATAGGGTGCATAAGTTAAGGAGGGCACACTAGATCAAGAAAGAAGGGCACACTTTCTCTTGGAATCAGGATGCACTTATTGTTTTGGAAGAGAGAACACAACAGGGCACACTTGCAACTATAAGAAGGGAATGATTTCCAAGGATAAGAGGGCACAAACTTCAAGGACTTGTAGGCACAAATTCCAAGGAGAAATAGGTAGCTAAACTTGAGATAAGTTGGTTGTAGCATACTTGTAATTTCTGTTGTAATTTTTCCTTAAGAACTCCATAATAAATTCCTCTTTATTGGTTTTCCCCTTATTTTTCTATCAACATTTTAATTGGAAAATATCAGAGGTGTATTTAATGTTTTATGACCGTTAAAAGATAATTCTGGGCAACAAACTTTCTTCCATAAATAAACCTTTATAACAACTGCATAAATGAGCATGAAATCAACATTGGAGATAGCCTTAAGTTTGTCCTAAAAAAACATACTTGTAAGTGACCATAAAACAATCCCAAACATTGTCAAAGACAAACATGTTGGAAACCTCTAAAGAGACTCAAAATTCTTCACCTCATATAAATAAAGGTCATCTCAAACTCATTTATCATGATGTTATTGAGAATTACATACTCTTTTGGTTGAATTTTTCTCCCTACTTGGGAAATTCACTCTATCTCTCTTTGGTGCTTTGTGGATGTTTTTACTTGTTTATTGGTGAAGGAAGGCTAGGTGCTATATCTTGTATGATTCTTTCTTGGTAATGTGATGGAATATTCTTGATAAATGAGGGTTTTTCATGCTATCTCTTGAACTAGGTAAATAATCTTTGCATAGTTGTATTGTTTCTTCTTGTTTCAAGGTTAATTTGTTTAAATCCTTGGAGGATTATAAAGGCATACACCCTCCATCAAGATCTATCCTTATTGAATTGAAAGAGCTATTTTTCAAAGGTTCCTACAAGGAGTAAAAGGGTTTACACCCCTGTAGATTTACCTTTCTAAGGTTAGTTTGCTCCGGGGTGTAAAAAAGGATTACACCCCTAGAGAAGTAATAAACCCTAGCTCTTACACAAGATACTCCATAACCCATTAAATAAGGAACTAATCTATTTGCATCGGATATTGAATATTTATGAATTAGTATACATGATTTTTTGAGAGATTGCAATTGTTCAAGTTGGATTTAATTCTACATGTTATAAGATTTCTTGTGCCTTAGGGGCATCTTGATTGGACAAATAATCTCATTTCTGTTATAAATTTATGCTATAGCCAATAGGGGCACAACAAACTCATATTTATCTTATTGTTTACTCACTATTCTACCACTGAAATTCACTTGCAAGCTGCCATAATTAATCTACTAGTTATTAGCTATCTTTTGGGTGGTTTACTTGTTGAATCTAGTGGCTAGAATTTGTTGTTGTAGAAATTGTTTGCTACAGCCATAAGGATGTTAAAAATATTGTTGATAACACTAACTAATATCCCTCTAATCATCATCAAAGTCTTTCTTTAATCATTGGAAGTTTATCTAGTTGTTGCTAACTTTGTTTCCAACATCTTGTACTTGATTTTGGTGGTTAAATTTACAGATCTTATTATCATTTGTTGATGATATATATATATATATATATTCTTATACTGCTACAATTTAGGACATAAAGGTTTCTTGTTGAATCCCCTTTGGTTTCGACTCTTGAGGCTTCATTTTCTATTTATTGTCTTGTTTTAGAAGGGATAACATTGTTTCCAAGTACTTCACCTTTGGAAACCAATTACCTTCTCATGAGACTCTTTCCGAAGCCTCCTTTCGTTATTTTAATTTGACCTATAGGAGCCCCTTTCATATCTTATCACTTTCCATCTCAATCCCCCTAGGTTCACTTGGGATTCCCCCTTGTGGTGATTTCATCATCACTAAAGTGAGGGGAGTCTTTATCTAAGGTGACAGTGGGTAAATACTCCCATAGTTGTCACACCTTTGTGTTTTGGGTTGGGATTTTCTCAAGCTACAATCTGTGCAATAACATGTTGGTATGGTTGTTGAGGATAATTTTGAATCCTTTTTTTGAACCCTAACGACACTTGGAAAGCTATCCCAAATCCTTTTCCTAGATTTCCTGGAGACTCCACCTTTGATGATATTTCTAAGCTCATATTGAGACTCCACAACCTAAGAACCCACTTTTCCGTAAATCCCTTCCCCAAGGAAGATTCAAGCCTTCCAAGGTTTACCAAAGAAGGTCTCCTCTTAACTCATCCATTGTCAAAATATTGATCCAAGGTAACCTTCCCCTGGCTCCAATGGCTCAAACCTAAACTAACAACCTTTAAAAGCATTTGAATTTGGCCACCATCCCTGGTTACTCCAATACAATTCCCAAAGAGTCTCAAAAATGGTTTCCAAAGTTCACCAGGAACAACGTTATCACACCAGAAGATGATCTTGAAGCTATTGGTGTGTCCATGGAATACAATGGTATAGATAATGAAGACATTGCAATGAAGTTGTTAGCTATGTATCTCGATGAAGATGCTATAAAGTGGTATAAAGTATTACCTGACAACCACTTGGAATCATATGAAGATTTCACTAAGTTGTTCAAGGAAAGATGGATAACAAAGAAGGATATCATAATGCTATTGATACAATTCAATCAAATCAAAAGGAAAGAAATCGAAACAGTGAAGGAGTTTGATACCATATTTGACAACTTATGCAGTCAAATCCCAAAGGATGTATGTCCATCAGTTGCAACTGCTCTCCTCCTTTACTTGAATGATTTTGAAGAACAATTTAGTTTTATTCTGAAAGAAAGGATTTCTGGAAGTTTGGCAAAGGCCTGAGAATACAGTGATCATATTGAAGAACTTCTCATCAGCTCAAATATTGAAACCTTTCAGTTTCCATGTGCCAAGACAGAACCAAAGATGAAGAATTCAACCAACACAGTTTAGGATCCAATTGCACTCATAACTCAAAAGTTGGATCAAATGAATACTTGGTTCATCCAGACTCACAATCAGATCATGAATAGATTGAAAACCTTGGAGAGGCATCATCATTCATCGAAACCTTAGTTTATCAGACAACTGAACATAGGTTGGAAGTCAAGGCCATAACAGGAAGTGAAGGCGCTTGAAACCTTAGACCCGGTTGGAATGGTCAAATTGGAGGGATCACCATGGTGTATGTCTTACCAGGAGCCTCATCTAGAGGATGAATGTCTGAGATGGATGAAGGAATAATATCCAAGTGCCATGGACATGTTGAACTTCATTGATATTTCTACTCTCCAGGATGATGAGTGCATCGATGCCACTGAAGAACAACTTGCAAAATTTAGGAAAAGGGAAGCAAGACAAGCTTGGTTGGAAATTTTGAATCAAATAGATGAAGATATTAAGGAAAATTTAGAAAAAAGGAAATCATGACTTACTCATGGAGGACAAAAGTGTCAGTTCCACCACTACAAGCAATAAATAAGGATTTTCCTCTAACACCTCCAACTAGCAAGGAAGTTCCTCCACCACCAGTTCATGACTTGCTTCCAAGGCCTGCACCATCAAAAGAAGAACTTTGCCTGAACCTAAATGATCCCAACATGATGGGAAAGATGAGCATGTCGGTGCATGTGGTAGAGATGTGAAAAATTCCTTCAGTGAGAAGAGAAGTGTTGAGATCTTTGAAGGAACAGGATGAAGCAGGAGATCCTCCAGTCATTATAAACACTAGGTATCATGGAGGACAAGGAGAGGAAAACCCTCCTTTCTACCTTTCTTTGGGAATACATGGCTTTTGTTTGAATAAATGTGTGTTAGATTCCAGAGCCTTAGAAAATGTGATGTCCCTAAAATTCATGAAGCAACTTGGTTTGAAGGCAACTCACCCTTATGGAAGTGTTTGTGGCATTGATTCAAGAAAGGTAAAGGTGTATGGTCTCATAGAAGATGTGGAAGTCTATCTGCAAGACTTCCCACACATTAGCCTCATTATGAACATAGTTTTGATTGATGTTCCAGATACTTAGGGCATGCTCCTATCAAGGAGTTGGTCTTCCACCCTTGGTGGTTTCCTTAGTATGGACCTTATTCATGCACATATTCCTATGGGCGATGGTACCTTTGATGTTTAATATAATCGACACATGGTCAAGAAGCATGTAATGGATCCGAATCACCCTAATTACCATAGTGATTGTGAGTATGATGTGTCATCTCACATTGTTGAGTATGATCCTTGGGATTTTCCTTTTTCACAAGAGGATTGTATTGATACATTACCCCCAAAGACATAAAAATACAAAGAGAAACTTGTGCAATACCAGGGTAAATACCTAGGGTCCATCAAAATAATCAAGAAGGATGAAGAGTAAGAAAACGATATTAATGACATGGTCAAGGAATATCCACTTTCCTAGCCTTACATTGAAGATTTGTATTATGTTGATTTTGATGTAGGAAGCCTTGCACTTATGTGGGATAAGAGAAAGGGAAAGCCAAAGTATGACAAGAATAATGAAGTTTTATGGCTCGACCCTTACATCATCAACAAGAAGTCTAAGTAGGGAACCGACTATTTATCTTCCATGGATGGGAGGAAGATGCCATTACCAGTTCATGGGTCTATCCTCTGGCCCTACATTAACGGAACCTAACTTCTTTAGGGCCCCGACCTAAATTGGGTAGGTAGGTCATCTTGCTTTCTTGCATTTGCATTTTGTTTTCACATGGTAGCTTAGTTGCATTTATCTAGATCTGTATATCCACATTTCATTTACATATTGCTTTATTTTCATTTATGCATAGTTGTTTACTACATTTTCTTGATCATATCACATGTTAGTTAGAAGTTTCTGGAAAATTGAAATTTTCTATTTTTAACTAGTTGTCAATTTTGAAATTTTGATCATATGAATAAAGGGGTGAGTGCACCACCCTCGATATCCAAACTTGTTTTGTTTTAGTGTGTGTAGGAATAGGTCTTACCAAGATATGTTGAGGTTCTCATGTACTCTATGAAAAACACATGTCCCCAAGTAGGAGCTAGATGTTACCCCCCATTTCTAGAGGTAACTAAGGAGATGATGTCTCGAGGCCCACAAGTTGAAGGCATGGAGTGTCGAGATCCAGATGAGAAGATATAGTCCCTCTTCTTA
>JASDQU010108053.1:92819-116280 GCA_032191745.1 Picea mariana
TTTTTTTATTATTAAATTTTGGTTTTCTATTTTTTTTTTAAAATTTGCTTAGAAGTTTATTTGAAAATTGGTTTTAAAATTTACTTTTTTATTCTTAAGTTACTGATTTTATTAAAATTATTTTGTTTTCATTTAAATATTGTTTTTAAAATATATATTTTTGATTTTTTTGTCTTTTATTTTAATTTTAAAGTTTTAGTTTAAGATTTTTTGAATATTTTTTTATTTTAGAATTTTTTTTTTGAATTTTGTTATTTTTTTTGTTTTTGTTTTTTTACAATTAAAAGAAAAATATTGTTTTTAAAAGGTTTTTTAATGATTCTTTTGTACCAAAAAAATATATATATTTTTAAAAAATTATTGTTTTTGGAGGAAAACTTTATTTATTTTTTTTTAAATTGAATTTTTTTTTGTTTGTTAATTTGTCCAAACCTTCTTGGCATCGGGATTAACCTTTTGGCTTGAGAAACCACGACTCAGGGGCATCTAAGCCGTCAAAATCACCCGGGGATCGCACCCGGCCTGAGCCACACCAACCCTTATCATGGTTGGATTTTTTGTCCCCACAGGTTTCGAACCGGTGACTTTTCAACACGGAGTGGCTTAACAACACACTCCGTCACCGACTGGTTTTAAATTGAATTTTGAATATATTTTTTAAATGTGTTTTTTTAGTCATTTAAAAAAAATTATTTACTAAGATTTTGTTATTTCTATTTATTTATTTTTTAATGTAAATTAAAAAAAAATTGTAAATAAATTTTCAAGTGACCATTTGGGGTCCAATTCCGGGTTGTTTATTTACGTAGGGATTTGTTGTCAATGCCACAATTTCAATTAGGTCGTAAATAACTATGATTTTCACGTTTATGAAAAAACATTTTGTTTTACGTAGCATCACTTTTTGATTTAGGTGTTGATTTTAAGGTTTTTCTTAGCTGTTGTCTAAGTTTCGAAGACCTTGTTTGAAAAATGTTGTAATTTTGACCCCGTTTAAAAGAATGGTGCTACCGATAACACCTTTTTGATTTGGGGGTTGATTTTCATGTTTTTTGTGCAAAAATATGGGTTTTAAGGGCTAGAGTTCTCGTTTTGAGGTCACAATTCTCGTTAAGTCGGTAACTTTGTTCTCACAAGACTCTTTTCCAAGTCTCCTTTCTTTATTTGACCTTGACCTATAGGGGCCCCTTTCATATCTTATCACTTTCCATCTCAATCCCCCTAGGGTCACCTGACATTCCCCCCTCGTGGTGATTTCATCATCACTAAATTGAGGGGAGTGTTTATCTAAGGTGATAGTGGGTAAGTACTCCCATAGTTGTCACACCTTTATGGTTTGGGTTTGGGTCAGAATTTTCCCAAGCTACAATATGTGTGATAACACTATGTAAAAACTAATGGTGAGCTTTAACTACCATGCAACTTTTGGTGGTGTCTTTGTTAAGATGGAATTTAACAACGATCATTTTCAAAAACACTATCAAAGTCTATATGGTGGTTAAGGTTGGCCATAAAAAACCATTGAAATGCTCATGATATTGGAAATTTTCCAACTCGATAAACATGTGAAGGAATGAATCTAGTGTTGCAATCTCTTATTGAACCCACTAGGCCTTGCATTTTCAGGGGTGGATGATCTGTTGAAGTAGCCTACTAATTTGATGATGGGGAAAATGAAGCCCCTATTATTTAGAAAGGTGTTTTCCATACTTGAATGGGATAAAGGAGATGGTTTGAACTCCTACAAATTGGAAGTTTTTTGCGACTCTTGTCAACCACTTATTGCATCAATTTTCTATTCTAAATTTTTGGCATTTCCACCAAAGTTTAACTCCTCATCAACATTGCCAACTTAGAGAAAGGGGGAATTCATGGGACTAGTTATTTCTAAGCTCCCAATTCATTTGAGCGGCTACTACCAAGTACAAAAATGAAAGTAGACTCCATGGGATCATGGCCTAGAAAAATCCTAGAGGTGACACATATGTTAGTTTCAATCAACATCAAAATAACTTGATCATAATAGACATAATGTTTCACTTAATCAACCCATTAGTTATAAATGAAAGCATAATGTAACCTTTGAGTGATTGTCCATTTTTCTTTAAGGTTACTTAGCTTTGGTTGTAATAGGTGAATGGAAATACTATAAGCCTAATAGCATAGGAATTTCTTTAGGGACTCAGGGAATTTGTTCTTGTCATTTATTAAGTTTTAGGTGTTTTGGAACTTGTTAGAAACATTTTGGTAGCTTTCATAGTAGTTTTAGAGTTTAAGAATCTTGGCAAGGGCTTGTGGATGAGGGGCGAGTCACTCTCGATGTCATTTCCATGACATTATATGCGTTAGTCATTATTTTGTGTTAGCTCAAGTAGCATATGATAAGCAAAAAAAAATTAAGTGGATGTTGGCTACATTTTCCAAACATTGGGACCAACATGGTAAAGGTAGAAACAATAAGGGGTGTAAAAAATGTTGCAAAAAAATGGTGCTTAGAATATTTGGTGAAATTAGGGGATTATTTTAGGGTGGAAGGTGTGAGTTGGGGGGGTTGTCGTCTTTGATCTTGAAGGAAATTGTGAAATAAGCTTTGCATGGGTGTTAGGAGGATCTTCGAAAAATAAAGTAAAAGCATTGGATTTGTATCAAGGTTTAAAAATTTTCAAATCAAGAGGAATAATAAATCTAATTGTAATTGGAGACTCCTCAATCATAATTCACTAAATGTGAAATCAGTTGATATCTCAGAATTCAAGACTCTTTAGACTAATAAATAGAGTTCAAGGGGTGGTGAGGAGTTTTGAGTTTATACAATACTATCAGGTGTTGAGGGCACACTCAATGAACCTAATTGATATGAAAGAAAATGAGGCAATGGCATTAAACGTTGGAATGTTGAGTATAAATGGGGGGGGGCTCCTTTCGACATTTACATCCCATGGTACTAAGTCCATCAACCCTTAGGATATGTATTTTAATGGAAGTTATGGAAAATTGGTGCACCAATATTATGTTGATGAGATGAGCATTAAATTCAACTCGTCCATTTGTCCCTCTCCTTCATACCTGCATGCAAAATGGAGGAATGGTTATTAATCAAGAAAGGATGGCTCTATGCAACAAAGTTCAAATTATCTATTATGTGTTCTTTCGCCTTTGTAGGTTTTTATGGGTTGTTAACCTAGTTTGGTCCATAGGTCCAATTTTGTTTGTCTTGTCTCAGAAGACTGGTATGGTCTTAGGGTTTGGTTTTGGTCTACTTTTCTGGGTGATTTGGGCCTTTGTTCTTGGGTTTTTTCTCCATCGTATTCTCTTTGTTTGGTTATTTTTAGTCTGGGATTCATTTGGTTTTCTCTTTGGCACTGTGATTTGGTCCATATTTTAGGCTTTGAATAGAATGGAGGGTCTTAGGAACTCCAATGATTGTATCCCTCATGAAATTTCAAACTTGTGCCAAGTCTAGAGGGCGAGTGATCACCAAATTGACAATCTACAAGTGGCATTTTCTTTGTATAATAGTAAGACGACGAGTCAACTTAAACCTTAGAGATCTAGGAATGTTGATTTAATAGCAATAGACGTGGTTTTTCAAAGAAAAAAAGTAGATAAATTGGAAGCATATTTCAACATGCTTTATGAATTAGCTTTGGGTCTTGCTAGGATCTCACATTCTCTAGTTTCTCTTCCAAATATTTCTATTGGGTATGTCAGAGAAACATTAGAGGATGAAGAAACAATCCAACAAGTGCACAGAGACATGGAAAATGAAAATGCAACCTTGGAGTTCAATTTTCAGGTTGACATTAAGAAAGAAGCTCTTATTGGGCATGTCTTCTTTTAAGCCTAGGTCTTATTATGCATTGTAATGTAGCACTATTATTAACTTTGTTTCTTTGGCTTTATACTAGTATACTTTATAGTTATGTTTCTAGAAATATAAGAACTACTAAGCTAGTGGGAAATCATTTTGAAAATTTGGGTGTTTTTGAAACCCTAATATCAAACATTTCAATTTTGTTTTATATTAATTTGTTGTATAGTATTGAGCCTTCGTTTCAACATGTTTTCAATAACCATTTATATTATTATTAATTAATTTATCCTTTATCCTTTTTGCAATAATCATCTATATTTCCATATCTCACCCATATTGCTCATTTTCAATATAGACAAGCTTCATGAGATATGCGATCGTTGATTTTATTGTTATCCCATGTTTTTTTGGTTGCCTAGATTAGTTTTTTTTATTTCCTAACTACTTGCAAAATTCTAGTTGTTCTTATGGAATTTATCATAAATATAGTAGCAATCACCTTCAAAAATTTGGTAGAGTCATCTTCATAAATCCGATAACAATCATCTTCAGAAATTCGTTAGCGCTTCAATGTTTTGTATGGTTGCACCTCCTATGGGTGAATTCAGACAAATTCTGGGTCTTGTTGGGAATGATGTTCTCATGCTTCCATGTTGCTCAAATAAACCCAATGATCATCAACCAAGTTTTTGATCTCAAGTCAAAGCTTCGGTCAACATGCTATTTTTAGCCACAAACTGATCCAATTTTGTGGAGAAAATTCTTAAGTTAGGCGCTCCACATCCTCCACGATGATCCTGTAGGAAAAATGACCCCCTTCCTTTGTCATCGAGCTAAAAAGGTGAAACCAATCATGTATAAATTGAGTAAAACTCCAAAAACATGATGGTTGTGCGATCCACTTGTTGAGGGGACACATATATGGTTGTAACACTTTTCTTTTTATAATCTGAAGGTTGTAAGAATAAATACGAGAGACACCAACTTGTAAAAACGTTGTTGGTTGGTTGGTTGATCATTATTTTGGTTGGAACTATTGTTGTGCAAAGACTGTAATATTCCTCTGTAATTTCATGTTTGGATGTTGAAATAAACGACGGTTTTGTTGTAGATTTCTACTAAAACATTGTATCTTTATTACAGAGTGTGATGGAAGAGGCAGGGTCCCCTCTCTATGGTATTCCTTGTGTATTCATTTTTATTTTTGTAGGCGTAATTAATATTTTCATTTTGTAGATTTAGTTGTGTAGTTAAGTGTGTTACTATTTCAATTCATATCTTTGATTTCTTTCTTGAAATCGCTATTTAATTTATGCCTTTACTTTTATTCTCTCACGATTTCAATTTCCAGTGTGAAGAACAAGTGTGCAAACATAATTCTGGTAGCATGCATGTTTAATTTATCACCAATGATCTTGATGTTGTTAACCCAAGAATCCTAAGAAATTGTAAAGTCACATGACTTGAATCTACAACTATAGTATTTTTTGGATTTGGTTTAACATCGAAATTTCTATTTTACAGTTTGATAAAGCTACACAAATTAATTGAGTTATTGAGTAATTTAACTAGAGCATTCGACATCTGAAAAAACGGATTGCAATCGACCGATTAAATAATAGAGCATACTCATACACTTGATTTCGATTTATTGGAATGATTTGTCGATCAATAGGGTTAGCTTATATTTTTCTTACCTAGTCCAACATATATTTTTCCAACACCTCATAAGATTACAAACATCAAGATTGATAATTTGATGTACAACAATTTAAGAAATTAAGTGGAAACACATTTTTGGCACCTTTTTCGAGGAGGTGTTAAATGACTAGGATTTTGATTTACATTTGAATTTTCTTTCTTATTTTTTTTCGTTCTTTTTGCATGAGATTTGTTTTTGGTACTAACATTGCAGGGGTGACAAGATAGTGCCAGTAAGACGAGAGGTAATAACCTACACATTCACTATTGTGAGTATGTTGTCTCATCAACTTTGAAATATGATGGTATTGTATGAATAGACATAGGGATAAAAAGGGTATATTTCTTAAAGGTGCAAGTAGATAATTTTCAATTCCACCAATATATTCATCTAGTAGTGTTGCAAGAAACCCCCCACATACTAAACTGCTAGTAGGGAAATCTACAAGAGGGAGGAACACAAGAAAAAGACCAATGGATCCACCAGAACCTAAAGAAAAATCATTCATGGATAACCTTGAAGGACAAGGATCTACACCAAGTGAAACTTTAGAACACATTCATATTCCTGCAGATCCTATAGCTCAGGAAAATCTGATTGGAGAGACCAACAAGCAACCATAATGATAAGAAATCAATCCAATCTAGGAGCCAGAGTCTCCATTGAGAACAAAGTACAACCTATTTTGGGGTTGGGTTAAAGACATTACATAAGGAGAAGTTGAATTCCACATGAATGCAAACGAGGAAGCTAATGTAAAAGGAGAGGTGACATTTAGGTTTCCCATAGTGGACCCTACAACAAATGTACAAATGAAGAATCTTCCCCCATTCATGCTATCCCATTTCCATGGTATGGTGACCGAAGACCCTGATGCATTTATTTTTGAATTTGATATTTTATGCCGATGTTATGATTATTGTAATGATGCCCAAAAACTAAAAGTATTCCATGCAACCCTTAAAGACTAAGCCTTGCAGTGGTTTATGGGGATGCGAGGGAATACTATCAAAACTTGGGACAAGATGAGAATTGTCTTTATTAGAAAATACCAATAATAATGTAAGGCTAGGGACCTAAGGGAATAAATTTTTAGGATGACATAGAAGGAAGATGAGATCTTAGAGGATTACCTACAAATATTCATGTATAATATTCATAGATCCAAATAGAACAAACTGAATAAGAAAAATATTAGGACCATCTTCTTAAGATGTATTTTAGATGAATCCATGAATGTACTTAATATGATGGAGTATGGAGACATTTCCCAATTATATTTTGATAAAATATCTAAAATGTGCAGGAAGCACTTGTGAATTCAAGAAAGGTCCGATAAGGGATCTCGTGATTCTTTTTCTAAAATTTCTAAATATGCATCAAGTAGTGGGTTTAACTAGGGAACCCTCAATTTTCATCTTAATACTTTGCAAATTAAGAAGAAGCAAGAGGAGAAAAATGCAACCTTATCTATATTTTTCCCTAGGTGTAGGAAAAGACATCCATCGAAAGAATGCCCCTTGAATAACATTGAGATATGTGCTATTTGTGCAGGTGAACACTCGACAAAACACTATCCTTCTTTACCCAGAATAAAAGTGATATACCAAGGAGGGAATGAGAAAACCAAACATCTTTCTACCTTGACACCAAATATGCCATGTCAACCTTGTCCATCAGGTATGCCATCATATCCTTTATTTTCAAATTCTTCATATTACTCTGGAAAAAATATCCACCTTGGAATCCCACAATGTTATGGTAATCAAGCCCCACCCCCCAAAAATCATCCTTGGAAACATCGATGGTGAGGACACAACTACAAGAATATGTATGTCTATTCACATCCCATGCAAACTCAACAATGCTCACATTTTCCACAACATTACCCTTCACAACCTTAGCCAACACAAGCTCCACAATAGATTGCACAACCTAACAATCACAACTTCCATCCAACCAACCTCCTAGGCCGACACAAATCCATGTATAGCCTATTCCTAATCCCAATAGCAAGGTAGCTCAGCATGATTTTTGCACCGAGCTACAAACTTTTCCCACCTATCTGGTCACACTAGTAGGATATCCACTTGTGACAAAGAAAATTTCTCCAAAAACAACCCCCTGTCATTGATGAAGAATCATAGTAGGAAACTCCTAATCAGAAAACCAATGATGTCACTCTCTCCATAATAAATAAAACAACTATGCATTCAGAGCAGCCCCATTCCTCCAAAGAACCTCCCTATACAAAGAGGTTAAGCCTAAATATACCAGTGGCTCACTCCAAATATGACCCGATCACTGAACTAAAAAATGTTTTCATACAAATTATTTTGTTGCAATCCATTAAACACATACCTTTTTGTACTGTTATCCCCACTTTTTAGGGATAACTAGGAGATCATGTCTTGAGGCCCACAGGTCCTATACATGGAGTACCGAGAGCAAGATTGACCTGAGCATAGCTCTGGAGGGCCCATATTTCCCCCCATCATCTTTTGTATTAACAACAACAGCAACATCCATCACCATCGAATTGGTCCTGTATCAGAAGAGGTTCTTGGTCCATGAGGTAATTGGTCCAAGTATCATGGTATGTGTCACTTTTGATCATTGAAACCTTTAAATATATGCATCTAGTTCCTCTTATCTTTAACCACTGCTTGGATCTTACATTTGCTCACTTGACCATGTTTGGGGGGATTGATAGGGTGCCCTAGCAAGCCTGTGTCTGTAGGTTTTGGTTTGCCACTGGGGGGATTTCTGAAAAGCCATTGTCTGCTCCCATCATAGCACCACTCTTACATCTTGTTTCCTGCTCACCTATCCCATTCCCCTTGTCCAGGCATTGGGTTGACCTATTTCAGGACTGCACCTTACCTCGTGGGAAGAAGGGGCTAAAGGCCCAGAAGGTAAAAGCAAGATAGTAAAAGATAAAATCCTAAAAATGAACCTCGAGATGCTTCGCCCAGGGATCCCCGAGAAAACAATAAAAAGATTCTTAGCAAGAAACAAGAGGGACCCGAAGAAATAATAAAATAAGACCTAATCAGAGGATAGGGGGTCTCATCACGAGCCAGACTATTAGGTCCATGGGTACCTATCAGTATGACATTGCCACCAGTTGGTTACCACGCCAGGGAAATGACTCTTGGTTGCATGGCCAAGAGAAAGGGGGTCTCATCACGAGCCAAACTTCTCATCTCTGTGAAAGTACTTGTGGATAATGCTGTCAACTCCGGTCACCATGCCAAGGCAATGTCCCCTGATTAGCTTTTGAACAAAAAAAAAGAAAATAAAAGAATAAAGGCAATGGGCTTGGAAAAAATGCACCCATGACAGGGACAAATCACCTTATACAAAGACACCCACAGGTAACACATTGCGTCCTTGGCCCTTACTGCACCCACATGCTTGGACATCCCCTGACCACATCATCCACTTACATGGCTTGGATGAGGTCTCTCTGGGAACTTTCCTTTTTCTGTGGACACTAGCCCAATAGGAAGCCTTGTCCTTTTCCCCATACTTGTATTGCATGCTTGTGTAACATCTTTGAGCTATTGATTGATGTATTAGGGATTTTATGCATGTGTTTAATAATATTAATGATGAAATGTGATTGACATTGCTATGATCCCTGTGACTGATGAGCCCATGGAGGGCATAGCCTTTGATGTGCAGGACCATACCCGACGGACAAGTACCATTTGGATCGGTACACATGGGGAGATGATTAGTTTGGACCTCCATGGGGTTGAAGAGCCCACCAAATGGGTGTTGAGACCCCATCAGGGGGCAAAGAAAGGATATAGGTTGATCAGATTCTTTGCACCAAAGAAGAAGAGGACGTCCCATCAGAGGCCCCCAACATGGCTTAGCCTAGGGGGATGATCCCTTTTCACTGAGACGTCGATCTTGGAAGGCCTATGACATCACCCATCATATCTATTATGTCATCTAGCAATATGGACGTTTTGGGAGGCAGACGGGGCAGTATTGGCACGTATGGCAGGTTGGAGAAGCCTAAGGAGGGATAACGTTTTGCTCCAGGATGCCCCATTTTCCCTAGAAGGAGCTATCGCCTCCCTTAGAGGGGATTCTTATCTCTTTATATCTCAATTAGGGTTTTAATTTGACAATTTAATGTAAAACAATTTGATTTTGATAATTTGGCCTTGTCGGCCTTTTACCTGACCTAAAATGTAAAATTAGGTCAAGGTTTTATATAAATGAGATATTTTCACTCTCATTTTTTCATCACAACTCACTCACTCATTAGTGAGGTCTGAAATTTGTGCTCTATCTTGGGCATTTGGCTGATTTAAGGAACGCACACTTGTTGAAGGAAGATATTTTTGGCACATTTTGGCATTTCTCTTGAAAGAAGGTGTTACAACTAGGGTTTGCATACTATTTCATGGTGATATGTAAGTGTTTTTTCTGCAAAAATTCTTGAATGAATGGTTGTAGTCTTATATTCTTGCATATGTTTATAATTTTCTGATTAAAAATCCTAGGTAACAAGCACACAAGTAGGTCCTTGTCTCATGTCCCTTGATAGAGAAAAATTTTCAGCCATTGAAGAGGAAAAGAGAGCCTAGCCGTAGCTACACTCCTTTCTCCTCTTCCCCTTTGCTAGTCATACCTGTTTGAGCTCAAGAAGGAGAAGATGTCCCAGGCCTAGGTTATCTACACTTAGGGCCATTTTTCTTCTAGTGTTTGATGATAGAGCCTTGTTGTAGCAACACTCTCCCTCATTTGACTCTCTTGTCTTGACTTTATCTTTCATGCTAGCCATTTTTTTTCCATCTAAGGAAGGAGGAGAGAGAACGAGGCCTTTCCATAGAAACACTGGAGTGAGCCTCTCTCCCCTAGGGTTTTGTCTCTGAGACCCTGCCATAGCAACACTTCATAGCTCTTCCTTCCAATCCTTAGCCGTCCTCCTTCAACCCTTGCGTCCTCCTTTAATTTGATTCCATTTTACCCCAAAAGGCACTGATCCTAAGACCTCCAACGTTGAAGTGAAATTGGTCAAACAACTCTCAAACTCTTTAAATCTTAAACCCTAACTACACTAACCCTAGCTCTAGCTAACCCTACTAACCCTAGTTGTTGACGTCATCATTGGTTATTACATCTTTATTGCAGCAACATTTTGTCTTTTGAGCAATTGGATGGTGATTTAGGCATAAGTTAATTGAAGTGTTGGTTTATTACATTGAATGCCACATCATTTTAATAATTATTGATGAAGTGATATGATTTTTCATTGCTATTGATAAACATTGACTTCGTCAATATTTATATTCAAATTGCTTATAAGTTCATCAGATAGTTCTTGATTGATATGAAGTACTAATCCATTGAAATAGCTTGGACATATCAGTTTGTTGTTGTCTTGTTCCAGGTAGGTACACTTCTTTGGGTTTTACCTTATCATTGGCTATTTAGCCGGGAACATCTGTTTTGGTGGTGATCTGTGGAGGGGGAAACTTGTCATTGTCTGATTATCCTTCAGCCTCTTTAAAGCCCCAGGTCACTGGGGACGTCTCCCCTCAGCCTAACCTCCCTAAAGAGAAATAACTTCCCCAACGTAGTGACATTGGGTGGGATAGGTTCCTATTACACTAGTTTGGGCTTCTGTTTCATAGCCTTTTATCCTAGCTACAAACTGTGTGATAACATGTACTATGTTGTCATTGATGTCAAAGGATTGATTCCAAAGGGTTGATGCCAAGTATTATCTTAGATTTTTTTTTGTATCGTTGATGTATTGATTGTTGGATCATGTGGTCATGCATGCAATTGATGACAGAGGGATAATATCATGAGGTGGCATAGTGATGGGTTGATGTAAAATTTGATCATTGTTGTCTTATCATGGTTGATAGGAAGTACCAAATGGATGAAATCCAAATTGGTCCCCTTATGGTGAAATCCCTCACGGGAAGACACTTTGTGAAGTTCAAATGGTTAAGTGGTTGAGTCATCCTAGATGTGTGGTTAAGGACCTAAGGATTGGTTGTGGATTAATGTAATGAAAATCAGTGAATTTATAAGTGAAACTAATCTAGATGGATAGTGCTCGTTTATCCATTTTCGGTGATATGTGGAACATCACAGAAATCCTCATGGTTAGAGAGTTATGGTCATGTGAAGTTGGATAACCCTCATGAGTTTCTTGGAAGCCCCTAGAAGGTCAAGTAAGTCAAATTTTTCTAGAAGCTCCTAGAAGAAGTTGACTAGTCAAAGTAGGCGAGTTAGTCATGGGTTAAGTGGTTGCAACAACAAAACAATTAAAAATAAATTAGTTGCAACTAGAAGTGGACAATTTATTATTTTTGGAAAAGTGGTTGTAAGTGGAAAAAGTGGTTAGAAGTGGGTTAGCCCCAAAAGAAGGAAGTTGGTTGAAGCTAGTTAGACGATAACCCCTAGAGGAAGCTACTTGGAGAAGTATAAATAAGAGAGTAAGGGTCTCTTATGTGTGTGAATATATTGAGCATATTGAAGATATATTTTGGTGGAATATTCATTGCAGGTACTCATGGATGCACCAAAATTTACATAAGTCTGAGGTTTGACGATGAAAGTTACGGAGGTTCAGAAAACCCTAGTTTTGTGAAGTAGCACGCGGGTTGCAGTGGGCCAGGGAACATATGTACATGGGCTAAAGGAGAGAAGGGCATGTACATTTTGGAAAGGACATGAAAAGATTGAGTAAGTGCTGGTGTTGGGTTCTTGAATTCTGAAGCATGTTTAAGATCAACATTCTACAGGTTCAAATATGTTATAGAGGTTTTGGTATGAGTAAATATTATTTTGATGCTTAGTTTTTCTTATGGTATGGTGAATGCTTGAATCATTCTTTGTATGGTTGTTTTGATGTTTGGATATCGTAGATGGTGGCTGGTTAGTTGAGTAGTTATGTTCTGATTGAGAGATAATCATGATCTATGATGGTGTATGCATGAGGAGCATGCATAGGTTTTTGGATGGTGTAGATTTTTTTGTGTTTGGTATGGTACATGTTGAGTACTGATAGGTTACTGGTGGATGTGACAAAGGTAGGAAGGGTCTGAAGGGAAAAAGTTGTGAAGTTTCATAAACCCTAGTTTCTAAAGGTGTACGCAGGCTGATAGAGGAAAGGATGCGTACATATGTGTGTTGCAGTATAAGAAGATCATGTACAAACACGGGTTGCAGTATAAATAGGTCGTGTACATGTTGACATATTTGTATTTGTCCAAAAGCAAGGTCTTGTACTCGAGGATTGGATTTCTCACATCTTAGTTGGTGCTGAGATCTGCAAGCTACGTTTTGCATTGAGAGTTGGTGCTCTTTTGGAGTTGTTTCTCTTTTCAGTTGATGTTGATAAACTCCAAGGATTGTAGTCCATAATAAAAAAGAAACTTATGCATATATATTTTGTTCCTTGTGTTCTGTATGGTGATGGTTATTGATGATATATATTGTTGAGATATGTTTACATGAAAGAAACTAAGTATGAATGGAATTAATGAGCAAATGGTAATTACCAACTAAGGTGTTTTGTAAAGAAGTGAAAAGACCCATACAATGATTCACCCCCCCTTCTCAGTGTGGTCAGTGTGTCCAACATACCTATCTATGAAAAAATAGTCAAGGAATAATGTTTAAAAAAATCATGAAGAAAGAAAAATGAACCACCCACCATTAAATTCATTGTAAAATATGTAGCCCTGATGTCTAGACATATTTTTGTAGATAAATATGTAGATCCTAGTAACCCCATTGTCTCTATGTATATTAATGGGATCTATGTTTCAAATAATTTAATCGAACTTGGAGCATCCATTAAAATTATGATCATACAAACCATGGAGCAATTTAATTTTCCCAACCTTCATCCAACTCCTACCGTCCTTGAATTAGCTAATAGATCCAAGATAAAACTGGAGGGAGTATTAGATGATGTTATTGTATCTTTGGTTTCATGGCAGTACCTTGTAGAGGGGGTATTAGATGATGTTATTGTATCTTTGGATTCACGGAAGTACCATGTAGACTTCATGGTATTACATCCCAAGTCTCCTTCTAGAGGACATCTCATAATCCTGGGCAGGCCATGGATTTCTACTGCAAATGCTTTTATAGGTTGTAGATTTGGAAACATGTTTATTTCACATGGAGATTCAATGAAACAAGTAACCTTATACACACCTGCAAAGCCCCTCATTGAGTTGAAAAATATTATATGATATGATAATGCAGAAAGTGATGATAAATTTGTACATCCAGTCTTTACAGTAGATCAGGTATTGAATTTCAAAGGAAACATGAAGGAAAACCAAATCAACACTTTTCTCTGCAATTCATATTTTACACGGAATTCTGATTTGTTTTCTCTTCTGTTAGATTATATTTTTTGGGCTGATGTGTAGGAAACTAGTGATATAATAGACCTATATTCATTATGTAATACTTTGGAAGCCACCACGCAAAGAAAAAAGTGCTACAACATGCCCATTGACATCAACCAAGGTAAATTTTTTCATATAAATTCTCAGCTTATTGAATCTCAACAGGAAAAATTGATCGAAGTTTTACAAGAACAATCAAATGATTTCACATGGGAATACCATGACATGAAATGTAAACACCCCGACATTCACTCTCATCATATTTATAATTAGAGTGATGCTCATCCTATCAGGAAGCCCCAGAGGCACATGAACCAACTCTTAAAGAAGTAGTTAAAGATTATTTGCAAACAAATCTTGATGCCAAATTTATCTATCCAATTTACAATAGTAGATGGGTCTCACCTCTCATGGTAGTCCCCAAAAGGAATGGTAAATGGAGAATTTTTGTGGATTACCAATATTTGAACAAAGCCACCATGGAGGACTATTTCCTTCTTACATTCATCGACCAAGTTCTAGACACCCTAGCAAGAAAGAAGTACTTTTCATTTCTGGATAGTTTTAGTGGCTATAATGAAATACAAATTGCACAAGAGGACAAGAAAAAAATACATTCATAGGGCCCTAGGGGAGATTCTCTTATCGAGTGCTACCCTTTGGAATATGTAATGCTTCAGACACATTCTAGAGAGCAGTGCTAGGAATATTTATGGAATTAATCTATGTCTAAGTGAGGTGTATATGGATGATTTTACTGTCTACACTGACTCATTTGAGGGAGAATTAGAGAACCTTAAGAAAGTCTTAATCATATGCCAAGAAACCAACCTTTCTTTAAGTCATGAAAATTTTTGCATGTTGTTACCTAAACGTGTTGTTCTTGGACATGTTATATCTTCTACAAGGATTGAGGTAGATCCGAGAAAAATAGAAATGCTTTCAAAGATCCCAATGCCCAACACTCTAAAATAGGTAATAATTTTCCTTGGTTATGCTGGTCATTATAGGATATTTATAGATAATTTCACAAAGATTGATGCACCATTGTTTAAGTTGCTTTCTAAAGACACTAAATTTTCTTGGAATGATCAATGTCAACATGCATTTGAGACTTTAAAAGAAAATATTTCTAATGCACCTGTTTTGAGGGGACCAAATTGGTCTCTTCCATTTCACATTTCCATGGATGACTTTGACACCACTCCTGGAACTTTCTTAGGGTAGAAAGAAAACCAGTTCTAGTATTCCATCTACTTTGTTAGTATGAACCTCACACCTGCCAAACTTAATTACACTATCATGGAAAAAGAGTTTTTAGCAATTGTTCATGTGATAAACAAGTTTAGGCATTATATTATTGGTTATGAAGTATTCATTCACGCTGATCACTCTGCCATTCTCTACTTAATGAACAAAACAATCACTAATTTTAGGATTACTAGATGGCTTTTGTTGCTGCAGGAATTCAATATCATTATTGTAGATAGACTTAGTAAGGAAAATCTAGTTGTAGATTTCCTTTCTAGAATGCATAATGAAGGTAAAATTACTCTTATAGACGATAGCTTTCTGGATGAAAATTTATTTGTTGTACCCACTCACTCTCTGTGGTTTGCAGACATCACCAACTATTTGGATACTAGAAGGTTACCTCAACACTTGTCATCTAGGGAGAAACAAAATATTGTTAGGTAAAGTGCTACCTAATCATGGGTTAGTGGTGATCTCTTCCACACTGAATCAGATCTCATCATTTGAAGGTGTGTCAAAGAAGACGAAATGTTTGATATTTAAAAGGCATGCCATGATGAGTCATGTGGGGGACACTTCACCAAAAAAATGACATCTTATAAGGTATTGCATTTGGGTACTATTGGCCCACTCCTTTCAAGGATGCCAAGAAATATGTAAAGAGTTGTGACAGTTGTCATAGAATTGGTCGACCAATACTGGCCGATGAGATGCCCTTGCGCCCTCAGGTACTTATCGAACCATTTGAAAAGTGGGTTTTGTACTTTGTTGGGAATATCAGTCCATTGTTAAGAAAGAAAAGGTACAGTCTTGTATGCACTGATTACGTTACTAAGTGGGTAGAAGCCAAAACTTTACTTAAATCTAATGAACAGAAAGTTGCATATTTTCTTTATGAGGATATTTTCGCTCGATTTTGTTCCTAGAGAAATTGTCACGGTTCAAGGGAAAATTCACATTGAAGCTCTTCCAATCTATCACCAAACAACACCAAATTAAGCACAATAGTTATTCTTTGTACCATCTGCAAGCTAATGGATAAGAATAATCCACCATGAAAGTCCTAGAAGCCATTTTGACAAAAATTGTTCAGATTTGTCATGGAGAATAGGCAAATTAGCCACCTCAAGCATTGTGCGATTATAGAACTACTTGGAAGAACACTACTGGATTCACACCCTATTATTTGGTCTATGAAAAGAAAGTCCCTCTCTCCATAGAGTTTTGTTGACACTTGAATCCATTAGGACCAAAACGACAACCTCATAGGGATACAAATCCCCCTGCAGTTTTATAGATGTGGTACTCCTCTTTATTTCATGATTTTCTTGGGATTCTAAATTTTGAGAATAATGTAGGACTCTGAGAAAGTCTGTCATGACATTCAAAGAAAAATAAATATTGCAGCAAAATAAAAGTTTTTTTGTTTTTGTTTTCAAAAACGAGTTCTTGAGAGATGACTAGGAACCGCACACATCATATATTTGAAAAAAATAGACAAAATTTCCTCACATCCATCATAGTTAAACTAAACATTTTTTATCACATAAATAAATTAAAATGGTTTTCATGTGTTATCACTCCAAGAGTCACTCCCAGACTGTAAATGAGAGTAAGCTTGGTAACATAGAAATACAAAGACTTGATTGGATAACTTGGGTTTTAGGAAACTTTGAGAGGTAAAATTAATCAAGAAGGAAATGAATCCATTGGGCATGGAGTCCATGAAATACAACAATCTTGACTTAAAATCCTATGGGCGGTAAATCAGGTCGAATAAGGCCCTAGATCAGTTCTAAGCTCAAATAAGTGTGAATGAAGAAATCAAGAAAAACACAAAGTGTAGCTAAGACTGAAAAACAACCCTCTTTCAGTCACTACAGGAAGAATCTGCAATAGTTAGAAAAACTTTCAAAAGATCACAGAATGAAAAGATGTGTATGTGGCAGCTGTTGTAATAATCCTTATCACAACATCCTCAGCATAAACTTTGTTCATACAATCCTTATATAAACAAAAACACATCTAATAGAAGAAAATAAAAGAAGTATGATAATGCACAGAGAATAAAATATCTGATCAAAATTCTTACTCATCAGCTCAGATCTTTCACATAAAAAACTAAGACAAGTCTTTGAGGAAAACATCAAGCTTTCATGCCCTGCAACTCATTATCATTTCTTGAAAAGCTTACAATAGACCTTTTGGGTCTCTCCTCTCTTGGATCATGAATCCAACCCTCCTACCCTCTTTTACAATGAATATATAGTCATATAGGTCCTTTCCATCTCACCTATTCGAACTCCAACCCCTTTCCCAAAATAGAAACAACTACAAATAGAAAATGACACGTTTTAACTAATTTCCTGCTTTTCAGGAGGTGAAATTCTGAAAAATAGGCTTCCAAACTCCACTTGTAATTATCAAACCATAACAACTATGTCAAATATGAGAACGGTTTTTGTATATAAGATCGTTATGAATAAAAACCTCTCTCCGTTTCTTTAAATTCATCTCCATCTGGCTGCAACAGGTGTCACAAAAATATGTCTCAAACAGGAAATCACGAAAACTGAAAACATAGGGTTCAAATATTCTTTTGAATCTCCCAATCTGTGACACTTGTGTGAAAAATGAAAGATATTAATGTTCATGGGCATGTTCTTGACAATAACCTCCTTCATATTTTGAAAATTCATCTTATTTCACCCGAAAATCCTTCTGGAAGTCAACTGGTAAAAAATGCAAGTTCAACAGTCTTAAAACAGAGTTTCAACAACACATTCCATAACACCACTTCTATGTCAAATATCTCTCTACACATAACACATTTTGAAAACATGAGAGAGGTTTATGTTATTTGGTATGTGAAAAACAAAAACCTTCTCCAGTTTTCAAAAATACCTTCGCAATTGTTCATAGTACAAGTTTTAAGTGTGTCACTCAAAACTAGCAGAAACGTCTTTGCACAGTTTGGTTTCTGCCATAATTTAGGTAGCGAATTTAGGTAGTGCCCGTATGTGTCTTTTGCCAAAATTTAGGTAGCGCCCGCCTGTGTTTTCTGTCAAACTTTAGGTAACGCCATCAAAATACACAACACATTCACTTGGACATGTGCAGAATGGGTAGCAACTTCGGGTAGTGGTAGTACCATTAGCTTTAGGCGAATCGACAACATTTTAGGTAGCAAACTGGTGGAACATAAAAAATAGACTATTCTGTAGCACCATAGCACTACTGAATGTCTGTGCTACTACTGCTGAAGGGATTAATTCTTTGTGAAAACCCAAAACTCAGAACAATAAATATTAGAAGCCTGTATAGGTGGCAGATTTAGTGTTTCATCAATTGTTTATTTTTGAAAAAAGGGACACAAGCTTTCCAATGCCTTGGCCCTTATCTTTCTTCTCCTGTAGGATAGAGACTTTTGGTAGGGACTATTCTTCAACAGCCTCTTTAAGAGATGATGATCTTGTGAAAGTTTTTCTGACCTTGATGCTGGCTACTGAAGGAGATGAGGAGAAGTGTAGCTTCTTTGTTCTGCCTATAAAGGTATTTTGAGCTGCCTTTAGGAAAGGTAGGCCTCTTCTAGCTGCAAATTCTTGTGCTAACAACATGCATAAGAGAACTTTAATATAGTAAACACATGGGGAGATCAAATAAATATAATGATAGATCAATCTCAAATACTTTATATTCAAAACTTAGAGTTAGAAAGTACAGTCAAAACTGATCCCGAAATAGTTCTCTTGGGATTTCTGAAAAATATATAGTATATTACAAAGCCTTAAAATTTAAATGTGTTTGTACTTAGGAATGGGATTGGGGCTCCCACAGACCATAAAAAAAAGTATAAAAATGAAGTAATTTGTATAAAGAGGATGGTGGGCAATGACAGAATAGCAAGACCTAGAGAGAAGACAAAGATAAGTTATTAGATTTTAGTGAAACCTTTCTAGTCAAAGAAGCGGAGTATCTGGATGAAAGAAATGATAAAGAAAGCAAGATGTGATTAGCATAAACTTACTATGATGGTATCTCTCCTCTTTTATTTGCTTGTTGTTTTCCTTTTATTGTCTTCATTGATGGTTATAGGAACCGTCTCAATTGTTTCTTTCCCTTCTTTGGTTAATTTGTCAATTTCCTTTTTGAGCCAATCTTCAATGTAGTTTTTCATTGGTGCGATGTTTATTTCATGCCTGATTTTAATGTTGAAAAATTAACCTTCCAACTCTCTCAAGTCAAGAGAAATACCATGTACTATTTCCTCTTGTATTAAATTCTTCCTTTTCTTTCTCAAAGGTAACTTATGTGAATTCTTGAGTTTCCCAGGGGAGGATTCTTCTCTCCTTCCCCACTTGAATTACTGTTGGAAATATTTCTAACTGGGTGAGCTGTTGGAGAATTGATCTGGTATGTGGTAGTTTTGGGAGTAACAATTGGAGACTGGGCACTCCTTTCACTGGGACCCTTTCCTTTTTTCTTATAAAACTCGGTAGTACTGAGTACTGTTTCTAAGTCACCAACATTGTGTACCAGAGAACTTTGAGTGTTATTTTCTTCCTCATTCAAGATAGTATGGAAGAACGATTTACCGAATCCTACTGACAACATATGTTCCACAAAGATTTTATTAGTATCAAACCCCTTTATCCTTTTGGAATACTTTAAATTTACACTGTTGAAGTGATTTACAAACTTATCGATTTTATTTATGTTTCTGAATATGAAATCTCCAATTTTCCATGGAAAGAGGATGAATTGATTTTTCTTTTTTTTGTGGAAAAAATTTAGTCAGAAGTTGTATTTCCTTGCTACCTATGTAATGAATAATTTTTCAGATACATGATACAAGAGAAAAGAAGGATTTTCTTTGGAACAAAATATCCTTATTACACTGTGATTATACATTTGTTCTATCGTTCCTTTTTTCTCTAGAAATGTGTTAGCCTGGTCAGATATCATTGAAGTATTATCTCCCAACAATAGCCTCTTGAAGACTGAGATGAAATCATTATAGACTTAATAAAAATACAAAGGAGTCTTATGTCTCCATAATTCCTGATACCAGAAGGTAACCATGTTTGTTTCATGATTCACCCTCTTACTTATGGTCAATTTTGGTAATTGACAACAATATACTATAGCGAATATCAAATAGGATGCCAGAAATATTTTTTTATCCTTTTTATAGTGCGTTAATAGGGACGATATTTCGATAGAAATCAATTTTCCCCAGTCAAAGATGGCTTGTTCTTTTACTGTAAAATATAAAATATATAGAATCATGCAAGAAATGGTAGTAGTGATTTCCTGACCTGTCAACTTGGTAAACAACCATGTGATTTCTTGAAAGGGGTTTTTAAAAGAGTTGACCTGGATCCTAGTTATGTCTTTTGGAATAGATGCAAGATTCTCCAAATATTCAGGCAGGAGGTCAAGGCCATTTTTATGTTTTTTCAAGAAATCTTTGTAGTCTTCTCCTTTGAAGGTAAGCGTTGGCTCTGGAAGCTTCAACATCTTGCGAAAGACTTGCAGTGAAAGGGAAATTGGAGAATGATCTTGGAGTTGTATAATTCTATGGCTTGGCACGTACTTCTCCATGCACCATGCAACAAGTTCTTTACAGTTAAATACGTTAGGAGCACATCATGTGTGAGCGATTCCAAATTCCCAGATTATGTTTTTCTGTGTGGGAGGAGGGGAGTAATATGAATATGCTCTGGACCACTGAAAGTTCTAGTCTTCATGACCAAAGAGATTTAAAGTATCACCACAAAACTGTTGTCTAGATGTTGTTGCCATAGGTTGACGAGAGTATTCTTTCAACTGGATACTAACTTGAAATGAATCTTTTTGGAGAGATGACAATAATATAACCTTTGGAAAATAGCGTTTTAATGCAATTTAATGAGAAATATCCTCAAGTCCTTTGCTATTAATGACGATATTTTTGAAGCATGCATAATCAATTATTAGCATTAAACCACACTTAATGCATATTGGGAAAAGCACGAAGATGGCAGGGATGGACGAGAGAAATTTTGAATATGGAGCTTTTCATGAACCCACGAACCCGTGGTTATGGATGATCGATAATTGGTTAAGTGTTGAAAAGCGGTCAGTCGGACTTGCATGCAAGAGAAATGAAATACTTAGGGGCTCGGTACCCACGACAATTATGATTTTCATAATGTATATCACGAAATTTTGGGTGCAAAGTGGAGATCGCAGAACTTGTAGAATGAAGGCTTGGCCCTGCGAATCCACGAAGTTGGAAAAAAGGATAAGTATAATAGAGAAAGGCAGTCGGTCGGACTTGTGACATAGGAAATTGGATAGGGATGAAAACCTATCAACTTGCAAACCCGTCGATTTTTGAAATGCGACTAAGTACGATAACTAGAAAGGGATAGAAGAAGGGAAATAGGGAAAAGGAAAACAAGGGTAGGTATAGAAGAGGGAAAAGTAATGGAAAAAACAAGTTTGGAAAATAGAAAGGGAAAGGAAATTTCAAAAGAAGGAATTGATCTCAGTAATTTTCAAATCAAAACTTTCTGGAAAACATCTCAATTAGGAATGAACCTCTCAGATGCATAGCAACAAATAATAATACAACTCAATGAATTAGATGAGATCAGAAAGGATTCCATTAAGAAAACCACTCTTGTTCAACAATAAAGAAAGAGATGGCCTGATAAATTTATCAGAAGGAAGCAATTCAAATCAGGTGACTGGGCTCTCATTTTCGATTCCAAGTTCAAAAATTTCAAAGGAAAGCTTGTCACTCATTGGTTGGGGCCTTATGAAATAGAAACAGTTTTCGAGAATGGATCGGTCTGGATTAAGACAATTGATGAAGATTGAGTCTCCTTTTTAGTGAACGGTCACAAATTGATCCAAAATGGATCCAAGAACCAAAATGGGTTTAGGAAGGCCTAAAAATTAAAGTGCTCAGAATCACTTCAAAACGGATGTGTGTGCAGGCCTCATCGTTACGAACCCAACACAACTTGAATGGGCTCAAACGTACATTTTATGAGCAAGATATCATGTTCTGTTCGTTTTGCCAAACATGCAAATTTTTTTATGACTGTACAGTCCATACAGTGTTAATGTGGCATCTGACTGTACAGGTCATATGAATGTATAGTGATGTGGCACGCTGACTGGGCAGATGTTGGTGGCAGGTGGGCGAATTGTTTATTGACACATGTCCTCATCTGGGCGAATGAAATGGTGCTACGTGGCCCAGTCGTGGGCTGCCATGTGGCACCCCTCCGTTGGTTGTGGTGGAAAAATTTTATGGACTCCAGAGGAGTCGAACCCGCCATAGGTGATTTTAGGGGAAAAATTTCGCCGATGGGAGAAATTAAGAGGTTTGGAATTTTGGATGGGTGAATTGTTTACATAAAGAGGTTTTTTGGGTTTAAATATATCTAGCCCCAAATTTATTTTCAAAAATATATATATAAAACCCTTAGCCCACATATATTTGTGAGGGAAGAGCATGGAAATCCATTTTCGCCCCTTAAAATTCGAACCAGATCCTCTCATTCGCCTCAATTTTCTGGTAATGACGATGATTCTGAGGTTTTTTGCCCCCATTTTCTGGTAATGGAAATGATTCATAGGTTTTTCGCCCCCATTTTATGGTAATGGAAACGATTCAGAGGTATTTTCCCCTAGTTTTATGGTCCTGGCAACGACTCAAAGCATCATTCCTAAATAAGTTCTGTAAAAAACAAAAATAAGAAACATAACGAAATAACATGAAGGGGTTTTCTTGTGATTGGCTAAAGAATACCAACCTCTTCTTCCAGTATCTCCCATGTCCTTCTTCCACGGTCAGAACTTGTTTAGACAAGGTATTTTCTTCCATATTGTTCTCCCTGTAGATATGTGAATATTACATGTCATTAAAAGCATGTACCAAGGGCTTATTCCCATAGCATACTGAAATAATAACTTCTGTAGAAAAATAGCGGGGAAAGATTTGCATTTTCCTCTATGGAACATAGCATGCAAAAATGACCTTGTGATTATTTGAACACGGACTAGTTCTTTTTAATGCCCTAGGATAATAGACCTCCAAAGGTGGCAAACAATGAATTGGAATTGTTTGTATTTGGAATATATGGTGGCAGGGTTGGAGTGGTTTTTGGCAAGGAAGATGAATCACCAGGTGCCCACAATGTGATAGTAGGGATTTTTTATGCTTTGAAAGAACACAACAACAAGAGTATCCCCTTTGGATTTGTGGGTAAGCACAAAAGCCTTCAGATT
>JASDQU010108053.1:117050-149347 GCA_032191745.1 Picea mariana
GATGTTGACAGGAGGAAGTGATCTTCTGGAGCAGTCATCAAAGAAAATACATGATTTCCAACACATGGAAGAGGCTAGAAGCTCTTGTATAACACTGAAACTGGATGGGCTAGTTTTTGTTGGAGGCAAGTCAGATGGCAAAGCTTATTTTCCTTTTGGATTGTTTCTAGGGATTAAGATATTTGAAGAACTTATTAACTCATGGCAAGGTTTTCTGAAAAAGACCAACAAGATGCATCTAACTAACCATCACTATCGACAGGTTGCAGTACAAACATAGATGCAGCTCGACTAGCTGAGTACTTTAAGTCTAGAAAATGTCAAACAATTGTAAGGGAGTATTCTATAACTGAATGATTTTTTTTGTGTACTGTGTATGTCCTAATTTATTCGATTCGTATCATTAAATTCTGTTACTTATCCACTTTCTAGGTTGTTGGTGTTCCTGTCAGACTTGAAGGCGATTTAAAGAATGAATTTGTAGAAACAGATGTTGGCTTTGATACTATATGCAAGGTATGCCTTATTAAAACTTCAAATATTAATCATAGGATAAAGGTTGCCACTTCAAGCATAGTTATTAGAACTGTTGCTTGAGATATAAAAGTAGCCCATTAGCCACTATTGATAAAGTGTTTCATACTAAAATCCTCCAGGTTATAATTTGGACCCTAATAAGGTAAGACAGACTTACTAGGGCTCACTTATGTTGGTTGAATGAAACAATATGGTTTGAAAATATCAAAGCGAAAAATTTAGATCAGACCACAGATTTTCAGAATTATCTATCATAGTTAAGGCCAATTTTAAGATTCTTAGGAAAGATACAAGAGGTCCAGATTTTGCTTTGCAATCAGACGCTTTTTCTCGTTTGTCCTGAGTAAGGGACCTGAATCATACTGATGTAACATGTACTTTTATGTATACTATAAGAAGCATAAAAAAGATAAGAAAAAAACACTTCTAATCAGAATACTTAATTTGATTAGATGCCTCTATTTAATTTGATTATTATTTTACACTGGTCCAAAATATTGTTGCTCTATTTAAATTATTGCACTTAAATTTGATGCTTCGTGTCATAGGATTATAACAATGTTTTGAACAATGTTTTGCATTATGAAGCATTAGTCTTAAAACGATGTACTAAACTAGCCCATAAATTTGGATTTGCACCACAATACTTGTGAGTATGTTGATGACCAATGGCAAATTGGAATCTTTTACTGCATCCATTTGTGATTGATAATTTTCTCTTTAGATGATTTAGAATATGTTTTTTTATAATATGCCATTTGACCATGGAACATGTTTCATTCCTAACAACTACAAAGTGCTATATCCATTTTCAGAGAAATCATTTGTTCTTTGTGTAACAACTCCAAGATCTTCCCAAGCTCTTCAGGTAAAAGGTAAGTTGTTGCTCCTTTTTATGACCATTTCATACATAGTACATAATGTTCAAGGATCACTGAAGATTTTGTGTGAACTCTTAAATCTGGTAAAGCCCGCACCAAATCTTTGGAGTATTTCTAAAAGCTATGCTATGTTAGCACTTAATATGTTTTTAAATGGTCTTTGAAGGTTCATGAACCATCCTACAATCCCAGAGATATTAATTCAAGAAATCAACTTTTCATTGTGGCTTGGAAGGTCTGCACTAGTTGCTAATAGAGGCTTCATTCTTTTTCTTTCTCGAATAATACAGGGAGTAAAATATGAAGTTTCCAACAATCTGGATGTGAAGACAAAATCCATCCAAAAGTTTCATTAAAATTTCATTGAGGGGTAATTATGAGTGCGAAATAGTTCTTAGAATATTACATTTCCCAATTCCTTTCAAGTAGAATAATTTATCTTCCTTGTATGTTTAAGAATGACATCACACATTTGCAAAGGGTTTAGAACTAAGATATTATGGTGAAAATATGGAAACAAAAATGTGATTAGAGCAATGTCCAATGTAGCATGGCAAATCTGGAGTTTTTTTTCCCTATCATTTAGTAGATTGCATATTACCATATCTGACCAATAAGCCATTGAATTAATTCTTCAGTGAGCATTCACTCTAATTTCAATCTGGAAGAATGTATAATACCCATTTAAAAATGGCAAAATCTTGAAATGAAGTCAATTTTCAACTAAGATTCATTGCAAGTTGCCCTTAGTCTGATATAGCACCAAAACTGGGAAAGGAACTTTACTTCTTATCAAACCAATGTGTAAACTTTTCCTTGGAACATAATCTCTAGATTCTGATGCGCTGCCAAACAAATGCTTCATTTTTTTCATTTTTTGAAAATTTTAGTGCATGATTGTTACACTAGAAGACTGGGGACCTAACGTTGATGTGGTAGGCTTTTATTTTTTGAATCTTGTTGAGGATTACAGACCACTAGAGTCTCTTTTGAAATAAATTGAAGTTGGAAAAGTTCCTATTTATATGTGATTTGGAAGCTTTCCTATTCAAGATCTAGAAGGTATGCTAAATATCATTGTGAAAGAATTAAGACAAATATGGGCCACAACAGAAGGGGGAATATAAAAAATGGATATGTCCCCAATTTGTGATAGCCATCTTTCTAAGGTGAACAATCCATGTACATCTCTAAATCTGGAAAGTGCGATGAATTGGAAAATATAGGTTCTACTTGGTGTGAAAGGAACACAAGATATATATATTTTGTTTTTCGACCTATAGCTTAGGAAGTTGTTACTTCAGAATATGATAGTATGTTTGAATACAATACCAATTCATTGATTCCCAAGTGTTTCAAAATATGCTTGAACATAGGACCAATTCATTGAGTCCCAAGTGTTGCAAATATATACTATTGAAGATTGGTAGGAATTATGAGTGATGCAAATAAACTTTATCTATATGGAATATCTATGGCATAATGAACATTCTTTACTTTCATATCAACATATGGATGCATAAGATGTTTTGATACTTTATCTTTTTACATGTGTGATAAGGGTTTATAATCTGCATAATGTCCAAATTTTTATCTTGTTACATCACTTTTCAGCAGTGTTTAAGCATAATAATATTCTTTGTGTCCTTAAACAAATCAATGCACTATTTAGTTGGACAACTTAGTCTTCAAGGTAAATAAATCACTCTATAACACTGCTATTGAAATTTTACTGCAGGTGTATGATTTTTTTTTTCCAATCTGAAATGGAAAACTTTCTTGCACAACATATATATTGAGACATACACTTAAGCATTCAAGGAATTGATACTTTTCACTGATGGTACTCAATTTACACAGTGCACAAATTTCATGGATACTGTCATACTTGGAAGCTTTCACTATTCATCTCTCACAGTATGGATTCTTTGGAATGCTTCAAGATATACCTTTGATCTCTGTTTTTCTAAGATTATAATATGTTCAAGTAACAATGAACCTTGTGCTTTGAATGCCAGTGTATTTCCTTAATTCTTTGAGTACTGAGAGTATATGGGATCACTCACTGTTTACTTGTCACGATTTCACAATATGGAATGTCCTAAAATACTTTATTGAATCACCGTTTTTATGGTAAAAAACTGTCCAAGCTAATTCACCAAATTCATCTGCTCTAAATGATGATTAACTTGTGATCATTGTATGGTATTTTGAAAAAGTATTCACTTCCCTCACCGTCATTGATACCAGTAGCAAGCCTGGTAATTTCATGGTTTGGCATTGCATCTAATAAACATATACTTCAATTCTATTTGCTATCCTAAAAAATAGTTATGATCTCTTTGATGTGGTGGCATTTGATGATAATAAGGCTCTTAATCCTTAATCCTAAATTCTAATGACATGATGTAATGCCATACTCTTATGGTCGCATTTTTTGATCCAATTTCAAGTGTTTTTGTTCCATTGGATAAATATTTCACACTTTGCTAGCATCTATGTTCCATGACTAATTGAGCAAGTTCTATTTCATTACATTTCCAAGCACAATTTCATTTTATGAATAAGCACACTTGTCTAAAATAATTTACTATTCAAAGCTTGTTCTAGTTTAGTGGTTTGATGATCTACTCACTAAAAATTGCCTTATACCTTGAGAGTGGGTAGTTACAAATCACCAAGTCTTTGTCAGTTCAAGTTAGAGTTTTCCCCTTTTTACTCAATGACCTAGCTTAGCTTGACTTGTAGGGATTCCCCCCTAGGCTAGGGTAGCTTAGTTTCCTTAGTCTGAAGTGTGGGGCAAGACTATTGAGGTGACAGTGGATAGCTTGCCTGTAGTGCCTCTAGGCTCTCCTGCCGAGGTTAGGACTTTTCCACCTGGGGTAGAGTTTGAGTGGTAACAATAAGGAAAAAACAATTTTGTTGAGTGATTTGACATCATAATTGAAGTAAAGGGCTTATTTTCTACTGTTATAACTGTTGTGAAAGTGAGTTTTCAGATTTGGTTTATGTGTGATAAGTTGACCTAGAGGGTTGAAACTTATCAAGATAGTTTGGTAACTTTTCTTCTTGAATTGCCTAGAAGTTTGGGCTGTTAGAAAGTGAAATATTGTACTCTTTCCATTGCTGTTTAATACTCTATTTCATAACAGCCCTAAGGCTGAAAATTCACAGGGCTAAGATCCGGAAAACCTTTAGTCAAAGAGGTGAAATTTCTGTTTTGCATTAAAATCTTGAGAAAACAATTTAGCATTGGAAATTTCTTCATCATTAGGAACTCCTATAACTTTGCACTTTGCATTAAAATCTTGAGAAAACAATTTTGCATTGGAAATTTCTACATCATTAAGCACTCCCATAACTTTTCACTTTGTATTTTATTACTCTTGTTGCCCCCTTTTTCTCTATGAATAAACATTCACAAATATAGTTTTCTCCCTCTATGGTAGAAAAACATAAAGTAGAAGACAATCTTGTTTCTAAGATTATAAAAATAAAGATTCTTTTATATAATCCTCTGCCAAAAAAATAACCGTTGAGGGAAACATAGTGGTCTCCAAGCAAGGGGAAAACAAAAGATTGTTTGTTGCCTTGTACACAATATGAGTCCCTGATAGTGTCGTTTCTGTTACATTTTAGCATTATTATATTATCAGAAGGCTGTAACTCATATCAAGTTTATGGTTATATGATTTTTGTCTATGAAAATTCCAGGGTAAACTTTTTTCTACATATGTAAATTCCTCACATTCTATCTAACTGTAGTTAAATGCCATTGATTCATTTAGTAGCCATCTTTTCTAGATAGCCATTTTCTTTTTGCTTTCTCTTGTTTCTGTGAGTCATTGTATTTGGAGCCATTGACAATAAATTTTCAAGGTTCTTAGTTATGAAAGAACATGGCTTCACAGAATGGTTGTAACTTCATGTTTGTGTCTGCCTTGTACATATATGCACTTTGTTGGGAATCAAAAAATTTGATTGCAGTTAGCACAACAATACAGGACTCACTAACATCAAGTAAATTATCAGCCCTTTGCTAAAGATCAGGACTGGCTAAAGATGAAATGCATAGACTTATTACAAGTAGTGATATAATTTTCCAAGTTGCTATATTTTTCCAGGTTTGGTAGTAACATACTTATAATTTCAATTACAGGTATCATGACGAAATTAATGAAGCAAGGGGTGATGTTAATAGTACTAAGCACACTTGTGGCTGCATTGGCTTGGCCTTCTGCATTGCTTTCTGCAACAAGTTTTATAGATAGCAAATGGGCAATAGTTGTGGACATGTTTTTATATTCCTGATTACATCCCTCATCTCCCAAGCCATGATAGAACACAGGCACCTAATGTGTGTGGGGTATGCATGCCAGGCCCAAGTCTTACCCAGTCAATCAAAATTAAAGACTTCACATCTATTAAGCTACGTATGAATAATAAGAAGTCTTTGTTAGGAGGAACATAAATTTGAAGTTTCTTGTTAAAGTCAATTTCACACATAAGTAAACATTTATACAATGTTCTTACATTTTGGATGAAATGTTAACCAATTTTCAGATCTTTGCTCAACAATTAAAAAGATATTATACCTTTGTAATGTTTCAGATCAGACAAAGCAGGAGTACTTCTTGCTCAAGTCTTGTTGAAGGGGGTGCAAGGAAACGAGTCTTCAACAGTCAACATGCTAGTTTCATGGGCATTGGGAGTCCTTACTTTGCAAACATTGTTGTCAATTCTGCATTGCATAATTCTTGGTCTGTTTGACATGCAACAGGCCTGTGACCTTGATTGGATTTTCATTGGGAGCACGCATCATATTAATATGTTTGGAGGAGTTGTCCAAAAAGGAGGAAAGTGGTAGGTCACATGATAGTAGATATAGATTGTGGGTATAGGCTAACATTTGCAATTCCATGCCCCAATTTTCTACAATAATATGATAATGAAGTTTGTTGATTTAAACTTTTTTTACAGCTAGCATTGTGGAAAGGGTTGTTTTCCTTGGAGCTCCAATTTCCCTTGAAACTGAAAGATGGAAAACTGCTTGGAAGGTCTCTCTCTCTTGGAGGTAGCCAAAGGTTGCCAAGAGATAATAGTACCTCTAAATAGTGATGTACCTACCCGAGACACAAGAACAAACCAAGTATATGCATATAATGTTAGGTGGACAAGCAAGTTAAGCTTGTTGTCCCTAATTGCAGCAGTAAACAATGATGTATATCAGCAATAAAAATATAGTAAGAGCTGCAAATAAAGATGCTAAAAATCTATCAAATGATGCAAGAGATAAGTTAGCAAAACACTAGTACAACTCAAGTGTAAAAGCATAAGACTTTAGCATCAATGTAAGGTTGTTATGGATAGTATTGCAGAGATACTTTTAGGTTCTAAGAGACACTATATGTTATATTTTATACTAGGTTGTAACAGTGGTTCAATGGCTTAGTTCTAGCTACTATCTACTCTACAAAATGAAGCCCCTGCTTCACTCTACAAAATATCCATTCTAGACGATTAATACGAAGTCTTTCTTGCATTGTAATTAATATATGGAGTTCTCATATATTACCAATTATAACACCACCACCTATCCATAATCCAAGGAGTATATGTGACTTTATTTTCAAATTTTGTGAACTGCTAAGCTATCCTCATATCCACATGGAAACAAATAATAGAAAAGAGTAACAACATCAAACGTTGGCAGATTGGCATGACACGCCCCTTGGAGAAAATACAAATCCAAAATTTATAAATAATTGAAGACAAAATAACAGAAAAGGCAGGGTGAGATCAGAGTTAACCCCCTACAAAAAGAAATGAACAACAACTAAAAAAATCATCAATCTGAAATTGCAGAAAAAGAATAAAAAAATCTTGTTTAATAACATAAAATTTGATAGATAAAATAATGAGAAAATTTCATAATTAATTAAAATTAAAAACCTAATGAGACCGAATGTTCATTCTAAAAAGAAAGAAAAAAATAATTAATTAATTTCACCCCTAAAATATTCTATTCTCGTGAGGTTTACACGTGGAGGTAAATACCTCCCACAGCTACCATAATATCAACAGGGGGCTCATACACTATCAATCTTAATTGATCTTCTACTTTGTTTCTGTTTTAAAAAAACAGAGGCTTGCTAAGTTCTGGGTGTGAAAAAAAATTGTATAACCCACCTTCTATCCTTGCAACCACTACTTGTAATGGTTCTTTTTATCCTTTATCAGTCACTTGCCTTTTTCAAACTCCTCCTTAGAGTACTACTTTGCAATTTGGTTTACAAAGAGCAAATTCTTTTTCAATTCTAGTACATACATTACATCATGTACCTACTTAATTTCTCCATTTGGCATATTTATAAGTACAATGCCTTGACCTTTTACCATATATTCTAAAGCAACTTTGTGTCCCCATTTTTTGTCACCGTCCAACATAGCAAACCATTCCCTATTATGTGCCATATGACTAGTTCACCTATTTTCCACTCGTCTCCAATGCACTATATTTCATATCTAGAAATGGTTTATACTCTTTACCTCCACCACTATCATCTTGTTCTTCTTCAACACAATTATTTGTATGCCTTTTCTACTTCAACCCTCTTGAATCATGATTTTTAATTCTGCATTGTTTCATAATAACCTAGTTTACCACAACAAAATCACTTACCTTTACGTGAACTGGATTTTCCCTTTTTCAAGTCTTCTTGCTTTTTACCTCCATTTTGTCTCCTTGTTGGCCAAAGTTTTGTTTCTATTTTCACTTTTGCTTCACTGCAGACACATTCTTAGAACCTCCATTATTATTGTAGGCTTTTCTCCTATATTTCTACTGTAAATGTAATCCTTGAATTCCATAAAAGGTCAACACTTCAACTCTAAATAATAAACTCAGACTCATGATGAGCACTTAAAAAGATTGAGGCAAACTATTTAGCATAACAATAATTAAATCTCAATTATCAATTTTATCATCAACTGCAATTAATTGATCTTTTACCCCTTTATGTTTGTGAGGTGATCTCTAAAGTGACACTGAAGAATCTTTGCAACCATGGAACTTCCTTACTTCCATGAGTGGATGCCATGTACTCGGTTTCTGTAGTTGACAATGCAACTACACCTTGCCTCTCCAACTGATTTCTCCACCATGTTAAAAACATAACCACTTGTAGATTTCTACGGTTTAGATCTCCAGCCCATTCTGCATTAACAAAGCCTTGTATATACTCCCAGACTGCCTTAATGAGAATTTGTAAATATATTTGCATGATTATATGTTTAAATGTGAAAAGGGATCGCATATCATCYACYTGTGGCAAATGCAAAGCATAATAGACATAAGCATATGCTTAGAAAAGGTAAAAATTGAAGGAATGTGAATGTGAGAAAATTTTACTGTCTAGAATAAATGACTAATAGGAACATTGAGCATGGGTTCATAGACTTCTCATTAATCTCATTTCATGATGCAATTTTATGATATTATTTCGACTAGTGTTAACCATGCTCCTTTATATCTGTATCTAAGAATGCCCTTGTTAAACTCCTTTTACAATGCCTTTTTTCCAGAGCATAGTTGGATATTTGCATGGATTGAGTTACAGAATGAGACTACTTCTCTACTACTCACTACCGAGGCTTAGTATGTGGAATTAGTGGTTTTAAGTTAGCAATCAAGCAAATACTTCATAATTTGCACTGTTAAGCTCTAAATATTTTTCATTTATATTAGAAACAGTGTTAAGCTCTAAATCTTTGTCATTTACATTATAGCCAGTGTTCTTTGAACTTGTGTGTGTACTATGATTTGCAAAGCATGTTTACCTTACTGGTATCGGTAAAGGATATCTTCATCTGTTGTATGATAGAAGTGGCTTTTGGGTTTCCCTTTATCAAATTTTGCAAAACATCCTGAGTTAGGGAGCAATGTGGCCTTTAGAGAGTTGGAGAATATTTTTCCTGTTATTGCAAATACCTATGGTATAGTCTAGACTCTAGACTACATGCAAGTGCCAACTAGGAAAAACCTGTACTAAGAGTGGGATATCTAAAAGGCTAGCATTTATGTATTAGGGCTTATATATCTTAGTTTAGGTGTGGATTAGATTGAGTTACTGTTTGTCATTATGATTAGCCAAGTATGATTGAATCTAAGAAACACATACATTAAGTGAAATAGAGCATGGAAGAAGAAGATGACAATATGATACAGGGGGAAGTCCCAAGGCTCAAGTGTGAAGGCACAGAGAAAGTGTCATCTTTTTTAACACTGCTGAGTTTCAATTTTGTTGAAAATGTTGTGAAGGCATAGAGGAAGGTGTCAAGTATGATTGAATCTAAGAGACACATACATTAAGTGAAATAAAGCACGGAAGAATAAGATGACAATATGATACAGGGGGAAGTCCCAAGGCTCAACTGTGAAGGCCAGAGGAAGGTGTCATCTTTTTTTAACACTGTTGAGTTTCAATTCTATTGAAAATGTTGGGTGAAGGAACAAAGGAAGGTGTCAAGTATGATTGAATCTAAGACACACATACATTAACTGAAACAAAGCACAGAAGAAGAAGATGACAATATGATACAAGGGGAAGTCCCAAGGCTCAAGTGTGAAGGCACAGAGGAAGGTGTCATCTTTTTTAACACTGCTAAGTTTCAATTCTGTTGAAAATGTTGGGTTTAACTCAATCCAAAATGGAATCAAAATTTATTTGCATTTGTTGGGTTGTTGAATTTGGTTTTTGTATTCCACTCTGACCTGATTTTGTCCTCCTCTGAGTGAGTATTTATTGTTAGAGGTGCAAATGTGAATAGATTTGAACTTTGCACTTGCTTGTAAGTTAACTGTTTGAAACATGAATGTGTTTGTAAGAACAAGTGCATGTGTGTTTTTGATCCTTGCATTTATGTAAAAGAGTTGGTGTTCTTCTAGGTCTATGCTTTGTAGGCACCTGCTTACTGTAGTCTAAATTTCAAGGAAGTCTTGTTTTTCTAATTAATCTTGAGTGCAACAAAAAGTTGTTAGCCTGGTATAGCATCTTTAGGCATGCATGAAACATTTGATGGCCTAAATAGAGATTATCACATCTATCTGTTGCTCCAAGTCTGTTTCCATCTAGGTACTTTTCATTAAGAGTGGGTTATCTAAGTTTAGTATGTATATATTAGAACTTTTGTATGTTAGGTTAGGAGTAGATCAGATTAGATTCTGTTTGGTTTTAGGATTGTTGGAGTATGAATGAATCTAAGTGACACATATTTCCAAGTAAAATTTTAAGGCCCAATTGTGAAGGTTCAGAAGGTGTCAACATTTCTTACACTGCTTAGTTTGAATTTTGTTGAAAATGTTGGGTTAATCAATCAAGAATGGCATTGGCATTTCTTTGCATTTGCTGGGTTGTTGAATTTGGTTTTTGTTAAGCAACCAAAGTTTGTGTTTGTGGGTATGAGGACAGTGGTGGCTGTGGGTATGGAGATGCCAGTTTTGAAATTAGGATTCATGGAGGTGAGTGGGTGGTGCATCACATAGATATGTATGTAAAAAGAAAACAGAACTAAATTCTCATTAAGGCAGGATCCCCTAAGACTTTACAAGGTTTTATAATTTAGTGAAAGATTCGCCAATATTTTACAAGATTTTATAATTCAGTGAAAGATTCGCCAATATCTTACAAGATTATATAATTGACTAAAAGATTCACCAAAAAATTATATATACATTTTATATTATTGATAAAATAGCGTTCAATTTTTCCTATGTATCACGGGGATTCGCCCATTTATTATACATATAAATTTAGGGGGGGTTCTTAAAATCACCCCTGGAAGCCGCAACCTCCAGGCGTGGGAAAGAGTCTTGGCAGGGCCAGGCTACCAGCCCACCCATGTTGCTGCTTATTCCATATAGTTCAAGTGTTATATTTGAATGTGAATGGTTGTAAGTTTGGCAGAGAATACAGTTGGGGCTAGGCCCCAGCCCCCAACGCGTATCCATATAACTGCAGCATATACCCACACTCCTAAATGTTTGGTCTGCATTATTTCTATGGGTATAACCCTTAGTGCATTCACCATTCCACATGACCATTTGATATGACCCACTCTTTGGTGTTGGCATGGATTTGCGGGGATAGCGCTCGGTCGGTCGGGCTGGCCCACCGACCAAGGCACGTGACTGGACACTAGAAACTAGGGGCTAGATCTAGCTGCATGTGCATGGATCTTGGGGGCCCGACCATATGGCCAAGCACATATGACCAGGACCCAAACTCGGAGGAACCCAAGCATGCCAGCCTAGCCTAGGGCCACATGGAGGGTGCACATATGACCAGGAGCCCAGGAATTCAGGGGCAGTGCCCTATTTTGGCCCAAAAGTGGTTTTTTTAAACTATATTATAAGATTTTAATTGATTTTTAGCTTGATATTGATGGATTTTGGCCATTATTGGAGGATCTGGAGCTCTTTTTGAGGCCAGATCTTGGGAGGAAGTTGGGAGGATGTTACCAACTTGAAATCTATATAAACCAAAGGTTATTTTCAACCTTAGATAGGTTCATAATAGGATAAATGATGAAGAATTGTATATCCAAAGCCATTTTTATGCAGGGAAGCCATTGAGGAGAGCAACTTTGCGGGCCATTTCCAGGAGCTTCGTTCATCCATTTTCAGTGCCATCAGTTGTGTTGGGTTCTTGAGATCTAGAAGAACAAATCCAGATCATTTTTTAATCCATTTGACACTTTTCAGATTTACTTTTGAATCTTTGAAGATAAATAAGAAAGCCTCACCCACTAAGACAAAGGCCCGGAGACGTAGGCGATATTGCCTAACTCCGTTAACAACTTTTGTTGTTATGGTTTGTTGATTCTTGTGCTTATTTCCATATCTGTATAACTTATTATGGCTGCCATGTTACATCATTAATTCTTCCTCTTTAACCAATTTCTTAAATGGTTAATGAACTCATGTTTTAAAACTTAACCATAGTCTTTAAAAGATCTTTTTGGATCAAGTGATATATCAGAGCTAGTTGACGGTTGGATTTTGAGTTTGCATGATTACCAGGGAAAAGCTGAATCGTGGTGAAGGCAAGCTTGTTGAAGAGAATCCTAAGATTGGATCGAGAAAGAGAACTTCTCAAAGTGAGAAGATGGCATCGGAAGAGGGACTTTCTCATGATGAGGTAGAGTTTCGAAAGACCTTCTTCGCCATGTCGGAGATGATGAAGGTTTAATACAATGATTACTTGGAATGAAAGAGACCGATTTCAGGTGAATATTCAAAGGAAAAAAGTGAAGAAGGAGAGGATCCTCCTAAACCTCCTCCTTCACCTCCTTCATCTCCATCAACTTTTTCTTCTTCAAGTACAAGTTCCAAATCCACTGCAAGAAAACATGTCCACAAACATAAACAAGATCAATGATGATTTTAGGGGCTAAATTTCGCTCATGGGATAATTTTCCATGGTTTTTCCCAAAAACAAATTCGCTATTCTAAAAATAATTCGCCCAAATTCTATAGGATAAAATTATTTTACCTTAAAAATCGCCAAAATGTTATACAAACTATATAGAATCCTTAGAAATTTGAATATTTTTTCAAAAATATCGCCAAATATTTATACTTGGCATATGAAGGATTACTAAGATTCGCCAAGGTTTCTACATTTTAAAATAAATTTCCATCCTTAAAATCATCCCTGAACAAGATATGCCTTTACTCAAACTTGATGTGGAGTTTGAATTACCCCATGTATGATGGTGAAGTCAATGTAGAGAGGATTGATAACTGGGTCAGATAGATGGAGGTTTATTACAATGTGCAACAAATCAAGGATGAGGCAACTCAAATCAAATTGGCATCGCTTCAACTTGTAGGCACAACACTCATTTGGTGGCAAAGCAAGTTGCAAAATGGCACGTAACAAGTGGGTAATGTATTTCCATCATGGCAAGTTTTTGTTTTTGCACTTAGAAAGCAATTTTATCCCTTGGGTTATAAAGAAAAGGCTTTAATTGAATGACATGGTCTTAAACTAAGAAAGGGAGAAACAATGCAAGAATACACATATGAATTTCGTAAGATGACATTAATGTTAGACATTCCATTACATACCCAAGAAACTCTTATGAAGTATATAGGAGGTTTACCTGCACACATCTGTAACACTGTATTTATGTTTGCACCTACTAATCTTGATGAGGTTTTTGTTCAAGCAACATACATTGAGGCAGGGAAAACAAGATTTGGTGTATCAGGGGAATCGTCTTCAAGAAAAGAGGACAAAAGGAAGGGGAATGGAAGGAAAGAAAATTCAGTGAAAAGAAAGGAAGATAAGCTCTCTTGCAAGCATTGTAAGAAAGAAGGGAATGATTATCACCATTGTTGGAAATTGCATCCTGAGAAGAGACCGAAGTGGTTCAAAGAGAGGAAAGGAAAGCAAATAATTGCATCAACATTATGACCAACAGACTTGGGATCAGATTTGGGTGATGAATCTAAAATCATAGTGATTGGTTTGACAGGTAAAATTGGTGATGTATTTGATTCTAGAAGTAAATTATTTCACATAAGGGTCATAATGAGGCATACTAAGGTCGACACATTGATAGATAGTGGATCTCAATCTAACTTGATTTCATAGAAAGTGGTTAAATAATTGGGATTAAACACTAAGATGCATCATAAACCTTACTCACTTAAATGAATAAGAAACAATCATAAATTGCACATAACAAAGCAATGCACATTAAAGTTTGCATTTTCATCTAAGTTTGTGGATGAGGTGACATGTGATGTGGTGCCACTCAATGGATGTGGAATGGTTTTAGGTAGTCCTTATTTGTATGATCGCAAAGAAATATTCTATAGGGAACATAATCAATATCACTTAATCAAAGCATGCAAGGAATATGTTGTACATGCTCATCACTTAAAAGAAAATCAATCTCTTCAAACAATGGAACAATTAAGGAAGGAAACTCATGAAAGAAACACACCTATAATTTTCCCAAATCAAGCAATTGATCTTAAGCAAGAACATGAGATGATTGTAGAATGGAAGATCAATCACACTTTGCTTAAAGATAAGCTAATGTCGTGCAAGTACTACAAACATATTAGCTCACTTGCAGTCATATTTATGATGTTATCATTGCTAATGTTTTCAACATGGATGATAGTGGCTTTAGTAAGATATGACATAGTACAAGTGGCTAACAATATGATGTCAGTTGTCATGGTTGTTTTTCAATTGACCTTGATGACATAGGTGCACTTGACAGAGTTAAAAGACAGAGAACAAGTGGGGTGGCCTATCTCACAATTGATGACTGGTTAGTATCCTTTTGGAGGACCAAAAGGTCTTAGTCAGGAGGTGTGATCCAAAATGGATCCAGGAACCAAAATGGGTCTAGGAAGGCCTAAAAATCAAAGTGCTCAGAATTTATTCGAAACATATGTGTGCATAGGCCTTATTGTTATGAACCCAACGCAACTTGAACGGGCTCAAACAGACGTCGTATGAGAAAGATATCACATTCTGTTCGTTTTGCCAAACATGCAAAATTTTTGTTGATTGTACAATTTGTACAATGTTGACGTGGAAGATAACTGTACAGGTCATATGATAATACAATGATGTGGCAGAGGAGTGGCATGTTGACTGAGCAGATGTTAGTGGTAGGTGGATGAATCGTGTGCTGACATGTGTCCTCATCTGGGCGAATAAAATGGTTCCACGTGGCCTAGTCGTGGGCTGCCACGTGGCACCCCTCCATTGGTTGTGGTGGAAATTTTTTATGGAATCCACAGGAGTCGAACCCGCGACCTCCAAGCATGAGGAAAGAGTCTTGGTAGGGCCGAGCTACCAGCCTGCCATGTTGTTGCTTATTCCATATATTTCAAATGTTATATTTGAATGTGAATGGTTGTAAGTTTGGCGGAGAAAAGGGTCAGGGCTAGGCCCTAGCCCCCGACGTGTATCCATATAAACACAACATATACCCACACTCCTAAAAAAAAATCGCACGGTATTTCTATGGGTATATCCCTCCACGCATTCACCATTCCACATGACCATTTGATATGAGACATTCTTTGGTGTTGGCGCGGATTTGCGGGGATAGCGCCCAGTTGGTCGGGCTAGCCCACCGACCAAGGTGCATGACAAAACGCTAGAAACCAAGGGCCAAAGCTAGTTGCATGTTCATGGAGCTTGGGGGTGCGACCATATGGCCAAGTGCATATGACCAAGACCCAAACTCAGAGGAGCCCAAGCGTGTTAGCCTAGCCCAGGGCCACATGGAGGGCGCACATATGACCAGGAGCCCGGGAATTTGGGGGTTGCATCCTATTTTGTCCCAAAAGTGGTTTTTTTAAACTATATTATAAGATTTTAATTGATTTTTATCGTGATATTGATGGATTTTGGCCATTATTGGAGGATCTGGAGTTCTTTTTGAGGCCAGATCTTGGGAGGAAGTTGGTAGAATGTTACCAAATTGAAATATATATAAACCAAAGGTTCTTGGAAACCTTAGAAAAGTTCAAAAGAGGAGAAATGTTGAATAATTGTATAGCCAAAGCCATTTTTATGCAGGGAAGCCATTGAGGAGAGAAACTTTGCAGGCCATTTGCGGGAGCTTTGTTCATCTGTTTTCAGTGCCGTCAGTTGTGTTGGGTTCTTGAGATCTAGCAGAACACAGCCAGATCATTTTTTAATCCATTTGACACTTTTCAGATGTACTTTTGAAGCTTTGAAGAGAAATAAGAAATCCCCACCCACTGAGACAAAGGCATAGAGACGTAGGCGATATTGTCGAACTCCGTTAACAACTTTTGTTGTTATGGTTTGTTGATTCTTGTGCTTATTTCCAGATCTATATAAATTATTATGGCTTCCATGTTACATCATTAATTCTTCCTCTTTCATCAATTTCTTAAATGGTTAATGAACTCATGTTTTAAAACTTAACCATAATCTTTAAAAGATCTTTTTGGAGAAATGAAATACTTAGGGGCTCGGTACCTGCGACAATTATGATGTTCATAATGTATATCAAAGAATTTTGGGTGCAAAGTGGAGATCGCAAGAAATTGTAGAATGAAGGCTCGACCTCGTGAATCCATGAAGTTGGAAAAATAGATAGTTATAATAGAGAAAGGTGGTCGGTCGGACTTGTGACATAGGAAATTGGATAGGGATGAAAACCCGCCAACCTGCGAACCCACCGATTTTTGAAATGCGACTAAGTACTGTAACTAGAAAGGGATAGAATAAGGGAAAAGGGAAAATGGAAACAAGGGTAGGTATAGAAGAGGGAAAAGTAATGGAAAAAATAAGTTGGGAAAATATAAAGGGAAAGGAAATTTCGGAAGCAAGAATTGATCTCAACAAGTTTCAAATCAAAACTTTCAGAAAAGCATCTCAATTGGGAATGAACCTCTCATATGCATAGAAAAAAATAATAATACAACTCAATGGATTAGATGAGATCAGAAAGGATTCCATTAAGAAAACCACTCTTGTTCAACAACAAAGAAAGAGATGGCCTGGTAAATTTATCAGAAGGAAGCAGTTCAAATCAGGTGACTGGGCTCTCATTTTTTATTCCAAGTTCAAAAATTTCAAAGGAAATCTCATCACCCATTGGTTGGGGCCTTATGAAATAGAAACATTTTTGGAGAATGGGTCAGTCCAGATTAAGACAATTGATGACGATTGAGTCTCCCTTTTAGTGAACGGTCATAGATTGAGGTTGTATCACAAATTAATGTCTAAAGTTGAGATTATTGTAGATGTGCTTCAGAAAAATTGGATGGAAGTATCAAGTGAGGAGGGAAACCTTTCCACTCCTAGTCCTTCTTGAATCCTTCTTCCATTTTCCTTAATATAACAAAAAGGTAAAAAAGAAAAAATTATATAAAAAAGAAAAATGTAAAGATTGGAATAAGCCTAGTCATGAAAAGCAATTCTTTGGCATAGCCATGCATGAATTCTGTATGAAAATCGGATTTCCAATTAGAAGAGTTCATAATTATGCATCATGTTGTCAATTCAGTTTTTTAAATTATGGTTCTTCAAAATAATTTTGTTTTATACTCACATTAGATGATGTGGGATTCATTAAGGCCCTCCTTCTAACAAGTCTTGTCCCATTGACTTCAACACATTATCCAGGTTTGAGACTAGAAATTTTTATAGTACCTTAGAGCTTTCATGCATTAATGGTAGGTTTCCTCACTGACAATAGTGGGAATGCACCAATGTCTTCTGATTTTCAAACTATGCAGGTGACTCGACTTCAACTCTTTCATTCGTACTTTTTAGAATGTACTATGGTACCTTGAAACTCATTGTCATCAATGGCGAGTTGTCTCACATTGGTAAATGACATGTAATGATGGCCAATAATCCAACAAATTTGTATCATGTTTGACTTTGACACATTCATTCACATGAATTTTTTTTTTACCACATGTTTGGAACGCTTGAAGACTCTATGGTTTCATCTTATGTACAAATGTTACAGAATTTTTTATTTCTTTTGAAAATAAAAATGGCATATTGACTATTGAAGCAGGGAAGATTGTTTCAAAAAGATAAAGTCTATGTGAAGTTGCAACAAATATTGTTTCAGCATTGCAGAAGACTATCTAGTTACAGAGCTTGAGACAATTTCCTATGTTTTTTCATTTGTACAACAACCCATTTTTCCCATTGCATTTTCATTTTTCAGGGAATCAGTCCCTCCTCTTCAGAGTTCAGAGTTCAACATTAGAAATCTTATTTCAAATATCCACATAGGATATACAATTATTCTTGTAGCGGGCTATTATTTTCACATATTTGATAGCACTCTCACATATTTGATAGCATGCTCACTTTTTGCTACAGGTTTTTTTTCATATCATGTAATCAAATATTTAGTGTGTGTCTCTCTTAGATCATCATGTATCAACAAAGGTAGATGGGTAAGAAATCTCTATTTCTATGCAGTCATCTAACTTGGGAATTCATGCACATTGAACTCTTGAAGATCTTTCCCTTCACACCTTACTTCCTTATCCCTTTCATATTCCATCTAACATCCCTTGATTATTGTTTCCTTCCATCATTACCTTTTTCCTTTGGCATCGTTAAACTTTGGGGAAACTTAAAATTAAGACAAACCTTTTCCACTCAAGTCTTGTATTGTGTGCCAAATTCCATGGAAAAAACATCATTCAAATTTACCTCATACTGTATACATCATGAGGAACATAAAAAAAACTAGTATTAACTTCAATCTAACCTGGTTAGAATTAAAATCATTAATTCATGTTCCTCCTTGACTTACTAAAATAAAAGAGAAAAAATAGCTACGAATAAAAGATACATATAAAGAAAAGAAAAGGAAGACTAAGAAAAGAAGGCAAGAAGCAATCATGTCATACATGGAAATAAAGACTACATACCATGATCTGGACAACATTCATCCATTCATATCTTTGTTGCATAAGAACATGAAAATACTTGAGTGTAGGGGTGGGGTCCAAGGAGATGTTGAGACTTGGTTTCAACATGTTTTCAATGACCATTTAACTTATTATTACTTAATTGATCCTTTATCCTTTTTGAAATTATCATCTATATTTCTATATATCACCCATATTGTTCATTTTCACTCTAGACCAACTTCATGAGATATGTGATTGTTGATTTTATTGTTTTCCCATGTTTTGATGGTTTCCTAGATTAGATTTTGTGATTTCCTAAAAAATTGAAAAAGTTATTTTTTCTTATTGATTTTTTCATAAATCCGGTAGCAGTCACCTTCAAAAATCCGATAGCGGTCATATTCAAAAATATGGTAGCAATCATCTTCAGAAATCCGATAGCACTTCAATGTTTTGGATGGTTATTCCTCCTATGGGTGAATTCAGGCATCTAGTCTTTCTTGGGAATGAAATTCTCATGTTTCCATGTTTCTCAAATGGACCCAACGATCATCAACCAAGGCACTGATCTTTGGTTAAGGTTGTGATCAACACGCTTTATTTAACAATGAGCTGATCAGATTTTGTGGAGAAAATGCTCAAGTTAGTTGCTTCACATCTTCAACGATGATCTTGCAAGAAAACCGACCCCATTCCTTTGTGATCGAGCCAACAAGTTGCAATCACTCATGTATTAATTGAGTAAAACTCCAACAACATGATGGTTGTGTGATCCACATGTTGATTCAATGAATATATTGTTGTAACGATTTTATTTTCATAATATGATGGTTGTAAGCATAAATATGAGAGGCACCATCCTTGTAAAAACATTGGTGGTTGGTTGGATGATAATTATTTTGGTTGGAAATATTGTTGCGCAAGGAATGCAATATTCCTCTATAATCTCATGTTTGGATGTTGAAATAAATGGCACATTTACTATATATTTCCAACAACGCATTGTAGTTTTCTTGCAGAGTGTGTTGGAAGAGGTAGGCCCCCCTCTCTCCGGTATACCATGCTGTTCATTTTTGTTTCTATAGGCGTAACTATTATTTGCATTTCATAGATTTAGTTGTGTAGATAAGCATGTTACTATTTCAATTCATATCTTTGATTTCTTTCTTGAAATTGCTATTTAATTTCTACCTTTACTTTCATTCGCTCATGCTTTCAATTTCTAGTGTGAAGAAAAAGTGTGCAAACAAAATTTTGGTAGTGTGCATGTTTAATTTATCACCAATGATATTGATGTTGTTAACTTGAGAATCCTAAGAAACTGGAAAGTCACAGGACTTGAATCTACAACTAGACGATTTGTTAGGTTTGGTTTAACATTGCAATTTCTGTTTTATAGTTTGATAGAGCTACATGAATTAATAGAGTTATTGAGTAAGTTAATTAGATCCTTCAACTTCCGAACAAATGGATTGCAATAAATTGATTAAAGAACAAAGCATACTCATACAATTGATTTCAAATTATGGGAATTATTTTTCAAACAAAGTGCTTTTGAATGCAGTAGGGCTAACTTAGAGTTTTCTTACCTAGTCTTGCATATATTTTTCCAACACCTCATAAGCTTATGAACATCCAGATCGATAATTTAATGTACATTAATTTAAGCAATTAAATTGACACACATATAGTGTGACTGATAGCCTTATTTTATTACAAGCGATAATTGTTTTAGTTAAAAAAATAGGGGTTATTTTCTTTGGAAGATGTATTGGGAGGGGTATTAACTATAACATTTTAGGAGGTAGAAACAAAATTATGGGCATTCTTTAATATCCCATAAATGCATGTGCTATTCCATAGGCTTACTAAGTAAGCCCCTCATGATTGTAATTTTCGCATAATGGAGAAGGGCATTTGAGACTTGTTCCCAAGTGCCTTAGAGAGCATAGATTTTATGGGGAGATGTCAAAATGCACCTTATTTAAGAAGGTGATTCATTATTTAGGGAATGCATTTAGTGGTGAAGGAATATAGGTGGATACCAATAAAATTGAGGCAATAATAGATTGGTTGGAACCCAATAATGCCTATGAGGTGTGCAAATTTATGGGGTTGGAAAGATATTATAAGAGATTTGTGAAGGGTTTTTATAGAATTCTAATCCCATCACCTTCCTATAGTGGAAAGGGAGGATGTTTAAGTGGACAATTGTATGTGAGTCAACATTTTTAGAACTAAAGAAATGTCTAACCAATGTTCCAATCCTTAGGGTGCCTAATATGGAGAAAGAGTTTTTAGTTTTCACTAATGCATCCAAAGAAGGCATGGGAACAATATTAATGCAAGAAGGTGTTGATGCTTGGAAAAAATCCTGGCAGCAAACATGGAGAAATGTTCCGATCAAGGTCCCAATTAAATATATACTCATTTGGGATGACAATCCTCATTGGAATGTGGGCTTGGTTTCCACTTGAGGGGGAATTTGCTCCTTTACAAGAGACTTTCCTTGAAGCTATTCTAAACTATTATGCAGAAAAATAAGGAACTAATCTATTTCTATTCTAAAAATACACTATCATGACTGAGATATATAAGTTRTTCATAATATCCTAGTTAGGAGCAAGAAAAATAACATATATTGAATATGAGATAAAGATACGCTGCCAAGCCATAGAAATAGTTCTTACAACTTGATAACAATTAAAACAATCACACATCAATTTTAACTCAGTAAATAGTTACTAAGATAAATACAAATATGTATACGCACGCTCAATATAGATGAATAACATGAATTAAACATGAGATAAAGATAAGTTGTTAGACTATGGAAGTAGTTCACACAGTCAAGCAATAGTTAAAACAAATACATATCAATAATTCACTTAGTAAATAGTTACCAAGAGATCATAAATATGCATAATCATATTTTTATTTATTATCGTTTCAATCAAATTTCAATCAAGAATGAAATAACTTAATGATTTCTCACATATTCTAACAACAATGCAGAAATAGAGAACATAGACATTCATTCCATCAATAAATTAAAAAAAAGAAGACAACAATGGCTTGTAAAAGATTGTATTTCAATAGCCTGAATAAATACCAAAATGATTGAAACACCATATAGATATTTCCACAAAAGGTCTTCAAATCTACAAAATTTGGCTTTTACAATAGTGTACTTAGCTAATCTCTAGAGTTTCCAACCCCTAGTTTTGTCTACGTCATTACAATAAATAGAAACAAAAGATGCTAAAACATATAACTGTTTCCAAATTTTGTTCCAACTGATACATCCAGATATCGATTTGATTTGATGGTTTATATTAAGGAGAGATATTCTCCCCGCTACTAGCAACTTATTTTCTTACTTTTATTCCTTGCATTTGCATGCGATTTTTCCATAGGATAACTTTCTTTAAAATTACTGAAATTAATGGTGGCTTGGGAATTTATTCGTTCAACTTGCATCGATAGATCCTTATAGCAATTTCTTCATGTCTTGATTTGAATTTCAACAAAAAATTATCAATGGTTTTGGAACATTATGTAGGCCGAGAAATTAATTGTTTGACACTATCCACATTCCAGAATCTGAGTTGAGTGATATTATATATTCTTGAGTTAATATGTTGATGCACATATACAAGACAATTTGACAAGGGTATTGATTGGCCAAGAAATTTCACATGGGGAATCTCATAATCCTCAATTATAGCTAGAGCTAGATACCATAAGTATGATAAGTTATTGATTGTTTCTTTGATTAAATCATGTGAGAATAAGCAGTTTATATGCCAGGAGTCAATTGATTCTTGTATTTGTATTTTTTCCCCTTCAGACAATATTGAGTAACTCAGAGGAAAAATGGTTTCCTTTGCTTCGCATGTTTTTAAATCATCAAATAATCTTTGAGCTTCATTTTGTTTCTAAAACCACATTTGATATTCTCTAGTAAATTGAAGCACTTTTTCGTGTTGTTCTTTGATGTCATACAACTTGGTATAAAGTAAATCTTGTAAAGAAGCTAACTTGTTGCTTAACTCCATCACTTATTTCTTTAAAGTTTCTGAATTTTCTATTTTGATTTTCATTTCATCTAATTGAGCAGTCAAAGTGTCCACTTGTTTTTCATAATTTTTGCCCAATTTTCTCTTTCTCATCAATAAACACAACCACTTATATGCCATGTTAAACTTTGATCTCATCTATTTTAGTTCTTAATTGTACAATGGTATCAAGGAAGATTATATTTGCTTCTACAAGATGCTTCAGTTGAGTTTCATGCTCCTCAGACCAATTGGATTTCTGTGACTTCAGTTGTTCTTGTATTGCTTCCACTCTTTTCCTTTCTCTTTTTAACTAAGTAGACAATTTACTTACAGACCATTTATTTGCACTGGAAAATTCACCTAAGGCATCAACAACTTCCTCGGCAAATTATTCATCATTTAAATGTGCAACATCCCAAAGATGCATTGTTTCCTTTGTAACCTCCTCATCAGTGAGTTTCCTTTCTTCTTTTAGTTCTCCTTCTAACAATGGTATTTGTCTTATCATCAAAGATGTTATTATCCAATGATAGAACAATGTCCTGGATAGGTTGAAGACTACCAAGGTCAAGAGACATTGGAACTATTCTTCATGGTATGGAAGTTATAGGGATAGTATAAATTGTAGGGATAGTAGGAACAACAATTGAATGACCATTTTTAGTACCTGTTTTGGTGTTGAGCTATACATTTACCTCAAAAGGGTTTTTAGGCGTTTTTGTTGTTGATTTGTTTAGTTCATCTTCTCTTGTAACAATATTTTGTAAATTCAGTTTGTTTGTCTATGTGTTAAGTGTAGAAACATTAAGGTCCTACTCTGTTTCGGATTTGGATTGTTCATCCTCCTCTTTATCAACATCTATTTTTGTGATGCCATGTTTTTAATTCTTTTCTTTTAGGAAGTCCTTCTTTCTCTTTAACCGCCAATCAAGGAATTCCTTTATTTTAGAGCTATTTATTATTGCATCAATTCGCTGAGACACTTCATAAAAACTTGTTTCTCTCTGAAAAATAATGTCAAATGGATCATTTTCATGGGTATATGATTTGGAATTCTTGACCATACTGCAATGTTTTTTCACAATCTCTATCGGGTCATGTTTTTTGAATTTCTCTTGGGTCAACCAAATATTCTTCATTTTATCCACTTCTATATGAGCATTCTTGGTATTTGACAAGGTAAAAATTCCTAGAGAAATTGGAAAGGAATGCCATTGTTTTTTTTGAATCCTTGACAAGAATGCAACAATGTGAACACTCACAGTTTGGTATGCAATTTCTCTAAGGGATAATCTGTCTAGAACATATACGGGTAGAAGATGGGGAACTCCTTCACACCCATATATTCTTATGTATGATAATTAATCATCAGTGAACCATTCCCCAATTTCCTTGACAACATTGATGGCCTCTTGAGTGAATACGAGAGCTCATAGAACTTTCAAACTGAGGTGTAGGGGAACCATGAAATAATTGTAGATGTCATAGAATAATTTTTTACAATTGATTTCCCACATTTTAGAATATTAAATGTGAACTGCTTCTTCAAAGGGAGACCAATTCCAGGCTAAAAGAGGAAAAAGAGTAACTACACAAACAATATCAATTAAATAACCAAACATAAAAAAAAACCTAGGCAATACCCTGGAGGTGCTTCTTGAGATTTTTTAAATTCTTGCTTGATGTTGACAGAGAGGATATGTTCTTAATTAAATACCTCCTCTTTGATAACTTGATGGAAAATAGGCACCCACCCTAATTTGAATTTAGATGCATATTTTTCACCATATAGGCGACACAACATGATGGATACCAACATGGGGGATTTATTCAACCTTGGGACAAGATAAATCTTGTCTCCTATGATTTTAAAAGCATTAGGGTCATTCCACCGGTCTCTAATTAAATCAGCCATATACAAATCTTCATTTTCAACTTCTTTCTAAATGATTTTTCTAATAAAATTGTCATCAAGGAAGACTGTGGGTTTTCCTAGTTTATACACGTTTGAAATATCACCTGGTCTGAAAGACCCAACAATATGACAAAAGGAATTGACAATTGTACATGTAGAAACATCAATGTGGGATATTATCCACCATACTATGTCATGATTGTTGAGAAAATGTTGCCATTGATGTCAAAGTGGTAGTGTTGATGATGATGTGAAAGTAATGATAAGGATGTAACAATGATGGTGATGATGTGGCAATGAAAAAGGGATATTGCTTGAGTATTGAAGCCATGAAGCCAAGTGAATAAGCCTCGAATCCGTGAAGCCAGGTAAAGAAGCCTTGAAGCCATCAAGCCAAGTAAATAAGCCTTGATATTATTTGAGTATTAAATCCATGGAGTCAAGTGAATAAGCCTTGAAGTCATGAATCCATGTAAAGAATCCTTGAAGCCATGAAGCCAAGAGAATAAGCCTTGAAGACATGTTGATGAAGGCTTGAGAAGACAACATGTAGTATTCAAGCCACGAGGACAAGTCAATGTCAAAGAAAATTGAAGAATCCCCTAAAGAAGTAATGATGTGTCCACTTGAATAAGCCTTGAAGTTACTTGAAGGAGCCTTGACATAAGTGTATGTAACTCCAAAGTGCCCCCCTTATGGCATAGCTTTTAAGCATGGCCCTCACAGGATGAGATAACATGTGGTTGTTTCCACATTCCCATTTTGAGTTGTAAATAAATGGAGTCTTGAAGGATCCTTGAAGAATACCTAAAAATAAATGAATAATCCCCTAAAGTCAAGTGAATAATACTACAGATGTCTAAGATAAATATCGCAAGATGGAGATTGTTGAAAGTATTATTTGTGGTCAATTTGGATACCCTATCTTTGAGGGAATGTTTACCCTACATAACTAAATTAGATGGAAGCACAAGATAGATGGTTGGAAATATTATTCTGAGACATTTAAAATGGTATATGGAAGTCCCTCTAACTCCCTATGAATGTGAATATATGAGTTTTTCCATCCAATAACCCTGCCAGAAAATTGAGGTCGGCTCAACTAATGTTTTGGGAAAAAATTACTATAAATACACGATAGAATTTCACATTTTTAGAGTAACCAAGAAAGAGATCAAGTTTTAGGTGTGCTCAAGGTGTTGGGGTGTCTTTTTGATGTGCAATATAATTCTAAGGTATTCTCTTAAGAAGGGAAAAATTCCAAAGGAAGATGAAGTCTTGTGAAGATTTGTTCTAGGGTTTTTCTTTGAAGGTCATCTTGGAATTTTTGATATAATTATTCAGATAGTGAAACTTGGAGGTGTTTCATAAGAGATAGTGAATAAAATCATATATGAACTTCAGGTCTTGAACCATTACAGGTTTGGATTTATACTCAGTTTAAGTTACGGTTTTTACAACTAGAGTTTTCTTCTTCAAAACAAGTCATCTTTCCATTTTTGATATAACTTGTTTTTGGGGATGGGTCAAAGAGAGAAACTTGGAGGAATTTCAAAGAAGATATCGAAGAAGATTGGTTACAAGTTGCAGATCCTGATTCATTATAGGTACATAGTTATAAGTGTTGTAAGTTAGGGTTTGTGACTAATCTGGAAACTAGTCACAAACATGTGTTTGAGATAAAACAATTATATCTAAAGCTTGGTAGGCCCAAATTGAATTTTACTTGTTGAATTAGAAGGAAAAAATATCCTAATAATTGAGGTCCAAGATTGATAATCATAAATAGAAAATTGAGCTCATGGCGAATCTTACAAGTTTACAAATTTGAGGTACAGTTCTGAGCAGTTTTGTATGTAGATTTAAGAAATGATTTTGGGATTGTATTTGAAGGTTGTGATGTTTCTGTGATGTTTTCGTGAGTGGATGTTGTCATGAATGGATTTTATTGTCAATGGATGTTTTCATTGGTGATTACATTTTGGGAATGATGCTATGAGGCTTGCTAGGGTTTGAAGGATTGTCTATGGAATGAAGCATGCAGATGAAGTCAATAATACTCTGTGTATGAATATATTGGATTGATATCGAGTTGGTGCCAATTTGAGAAGATTGGTGTCTTCATTTAGAAATTTGGTGCTTGTGTTTTAGGGAGTGGGTGCTTCTTTCCAGTTGGAGCTAGTAAATCCAGGGGGTTAGTTCCCCCTTCCAGTTGGTCCTGGTAAATCAGGGAGTTGGAGCTTCCTTCAAGTTGGTGCCTATAAATCAGGGGGTTGGTGCCTCCTTCTAGTTGGTGCTAGAGAATATTGTAAGTTGGTGCTTCCTATGAATGTAATCTTGACATCATATAAGAAAATCATTTTGTGGTTTTCTCCCATTTTGGTTTCCACTTAAAATTCATTGTGTTTTGTGTATGGTTTTATGTGATGATGAATGTCATTGTTAGTGGTTGATGTTTACATGATGTGCTTAAGGTTAAAAATGGTAAAAAGTGCTCAATATCGATTCACCCCCCCTCTCAATATTGGTGAATATTCCAACAATAATAAGGGAGCAATGTTGGTCTGGCATCAACCTTGTGAAGACCAGACTTCTTGATGTCGATCAGGTCGTCAACATATAATTCATATTCATATGTGAAGTCACCTTCTTCGATGAATTTGTATATAATTGGATCCATTCCAAACTATTGGTTTCTCTGGTATTGAAGGAAGTATCCGAAAAGAATGTGAAATTGAGTTTTTTTGTTATTGCTTCCTCTTCTACTTTTGGTTGCTTTTCCTTCCCCTTATTGGTCATCTTGAGTTGAGAATTCCTGCAAACAATAAAAAAAGTATGAGTTTTCTTTCAAAAATTAACAGATTTTATTAAATCAACAATGCAAGCAACAAAACTAACCAGGGGAGGACAACTGGAAGAAATTATGTGCTCTTAGACTCTTGTAGCCAAAGTTAACACTAAAAAATCACAAACAAAATGAAAATAACACTAAACAAAGCCAAAGGCGAGGTTAACGAACAAATTTGGGTCATAATATGAAGGTATACACTCTACACAAAGTTTAATAAATTCATTTAACTATTGTAACCACCAACGTCAAAACCATTAAACCTTAGACACAACAGTTTTAGGATTATTCAAATTTGTGAGGTAACATTTCTCACCGGGTACTGGCTCACCTGTATATCTTAAACATTAACCTTTAAATTATTGAATGAAACCCAGGCCGATGGATTTATTGTAAGTATTCTACATTATCATGTTTTATTTAGTGATTAACATATTAACCAAGAAACCAGAGATCGGGTTGTTGTTAAATAGATTATAACGGAAACAAGGCAAAATCCCAATTCGTTACCACCATCCCACTGGGGAATTGGAAACACTGGGGATCACAAAAAGTTTAAACCAAACAAAAATATTGATCTGGTAAGATCGGGGCATCGAGCTACCAGGCCACCGACAGATCAAGGGACTATTTTAAATTAAATTAAAGTGAATCCCAATTTGGTCCCACTGGGGTACCATCATACTGACCCATCAGGATATCAGGGACTCGAGGAAATTTCATCAATTTTTTTTTAAATAAACATCCTCTGATCTAGTGTCATCGAGTCATCGGGACACCGGGGTATCGAGATTGAAGATTTATTAAATATTTAAAATAAATCATGATCTAGTGCCATTGGCCCACCGGGAGATCGATAAATGATTTGCAAATGAAAACGAAATGGAAGGATGATCTAGTGTCACTAAGCCATCGTCCCACTGGGGCACCGGGAGATCGAGAAAAAACATTTATTACTTAGTTATTTTTGTCTGATAAGATTATTTGGAAATAATTGATTGGGGAACAAAGAATTAAAAGCTTTAAAAAAGGCAAATAATTAGAAATGAAAGATTGAAATAAACGAAAAAACAAAAGGGGCACATTATTGTTTATAAAAAAATATAAAAATAATGGAGTGTTGTTGAAGCTCAACGGAAGGAGGTGTTATAGCCTATGCACCCTGTAAACTAAATAAACACAAGGTTGATTATTCCACTCATGATTGCCTTATAGGAAGAATATTTGGGGGTTGATTTTGGTCTTTTTGATTAAAAAAAATGGATTTTAGGGATAGAGTTTGTGATGTGAGGTCATAGTTATTGTCAAGTCGATAACAATGTTCAATGGATCTTTCGTTTTGTGTTACTACATGGAAGGAACTCCTCTAGTATTCTTATACTCCTCTAACAAATATCTTATTCATAACCTCTCCTTAAATGATTCTCAAGTCACCTCCAATGGAGAAAGTTGTAACTTCTTTTTGTCATTGGTCCACCAAATCAATGCGACATCCCAAAGAAGCATCATATCCATTTGCACATTCACAAGGGAACTACCCTCCTTAAACCCAATACATCAATTTACTCCCTCTATCCAAAGTTTGAATTTATTTCTCCCCACCTATCCTTGAAACATAGGCATCTTTGTTTTGTGCACATATTTAGCAATGTCAAGAGGGGCTCTAACTCTAATTTTAATCCTTGTTTAAGAAATCATGTATAATTAGATTGTAAATTGCTTATTAAACATTTGAATAATAATTGATAACTATTCTAACATATCATAAGAACGATCCACCATTAATCAAGTAAGAAAGTGAATAGTTATGAATTTCAATGATCACTTTTAATTATGGTATCACATAACTTACATTTTTCATTTTTTTCATTTTAAACCTTATTTAAGAAATCATGTTTCATTAGATTGTATCATGCTTATTAATCATTTTAATACCTCTTTAATAATTGATAACCATGCTAGAAAATCATAGGAATGACCGACTTAGTTTTCAGAGTCTGTCATTCATTTAACTAGTAATAATAATGATTGCGTCCTTAGTAATTATTTTGTTTATATTCAAATCTAAAATCACCTGTTTCTTCCCTTTTATAATTTATACCATGAATTTTGGCATAGAATATCACTATGTACATATACAAATGAAAAGTTGTGTTATTAAGAAGTTAATTAATGTTTGAAAATAATAAATTTGAACATAAGTTTTCCTTTTAAAAGAGAATTGATGATGATGATGATGATGATGATGATGATGATGATGGAACAGGGGTAGAACCAGGGTTCAACGCTACAACAATGCACCAACAAAACCCTGTTGGTTGTGGAGCCTGATTATCTTCCTGATTCAGAGGTCCTTTCTTTCAACTGTGTTTATACCCCATGAAGACTTTACACCCTAGAAATATGTACACTCTTCCACTTGGGGGAGTGCAGAGGGGGGTTACCCCCTCTACGGGGTCCATGGGGGCTATCCCCCTAGTTGGGGGGTTCGGGGGTGAAGCCCTCGGAGGAAAAATTGCCTTGTAAATGTATATTGTAATTTCATTGTAAATCTGGATTGTTCATTATAAGGTCGCAGATGTAACAATAGAAATTATGTTAGGTTTTTTTTCCCTAGAAGGTAACCCTCTGTTATGAGGGAAATGTATTGCGGCTATGCATTATGGCGATTATTTTATTCTGTGAGAGGAGACTGTGAGAGAAAGAAGAGGAAGTTACAACGGGTTTGTTGTAGGTTGTATCCCTTCATTTGCTGGATAATAATAAAGGAAGGACCTGGAAATTTCTCTGGTGGACGTAGCCCACACTGGGTGAACCACGTAAATATGTGTCTTTATTGTATTGTGTATCTTTAGTGTTTTGTTTTCGCATTTTTTTTGTTTTATTGCTCTGTAGTCCTGTTTTTCTAACAACTGGTATCAGACCGAAAGGTAACTCACAGGAAAAGAGGGTTCCTAGTTCGAGTGGGAGCAATGTCGGAAGATGGAAAGTTTAGGGTCGAGAAATTTAACGGCCAAAACTACCAGTTATGGAAGATGAATATGGAAGATTATTTATATCAGAAGGATCTATTCCTACCATTGGGTGGAGTATCAAAGAAGCTGATGGCCATGAAGGATGAAGAATGGGAGATTCTTGACAGAAAGGCTCTAGGAACGATACGACTGAGCTTGGCAACATCAGTGGCTTTCAATATTTCGAAAGAAAAGACAACGAAGGATTTGATGGACGCGTTGGCTAAACTGTATAAAAAACCCTCGACGTCTAATAAGGTATTTCTAATGAAGAGATTATTTAATATGAAGATGTCAAAAGGTGGGTCTATTGCAGATCATTTAAATGAATTTAATACGGTTACTAATCAACTAAGTTTTGTACAAGTGGACTTTGATGATGAGGTTAGGGCTCTTCTAATCTTGTGCTCATTGCCAAAAAGTTGGAACAGCTTGGTCATTTATGTAAGTAACTCTGTCTCTAGTTCAAATACTTTAAAATTTGATGATGTTGTTGGTGTTATCCTTAGTGAGGAAATGCAACAGAAAAGCACAGGTGAGACATCAGGTAATGCGTTGAACATGGAGAACAGGGGAAGACAAAAGGATAGAGGAAAGGGCTTAGGGAACCATGGGAAATCTAGGAAGGGTAGATCGAAATCCAGACTTGGAAAGATAGAGTGCTGAAATTGTGGGAAGAAATGACATCTGAAGAAAGATTGCAAAGCTCCAAAGAAACAAAGAGATAGACAACATGAGAGAAATCAGGAAGCAAATGTAATAGGTGATGTGTTACAAGATGATTTGATTCTTTTTGTAGATAATATTTATGAGTCTTGGGTAGTAGATTCAGGGGCTTCATTTCATGCCACACCCCATAGGAAACATTTTCTAGATTAGGTTCAAGGTGATTTTGGACAGGTTCATTTGGGTGATGATGCACCATGCAAAATTGTTAGAATGGGAAAGGTAAAAATAAAGCAACGCAATGGAAACCAATGGTTGTTGAAAGAGGTAAGACATGTTCCATATTTAAGGAAAAATCTAATTTCAACAGGGTAGCTAGAAAGTGAAGGTTGTGTATCCATATTTACAGATAAGACGTGGAAGGTCATCAAAGTATCATTGGTGATAGAAAAAGGAGAGGAGGTAGGTACATTGTATTTATGTACCAATAATACTGACTCTTCTATCTCTTTAGATTATACAGGAGTGGATACAACACTGTGGCATCATAGGCTGGGACACATGAGTGAGAAGGGTATGAAAATACTTCACAAAAGAAATTTCCTGCCAGATCTTAAACAAATTGATTTGGACTTCTGTGAGCATTGTGTTTATGGAAAACATAAGAGAGTCAGATTTCTCAGAGTCAGAAAAGAAAAGAAGAATGAAAGGTTAGAGCTTATACATACATATGTATGGGGACCATCTCAGGTATCATCTCTTGGTGGCTCTCATTATTATGTTACTTTTATTGATGATGCAACTAGAAAAACTTGGGTTTATTGCATTCGAAAAAAATCTGATGTTTTTGATACTTTTAAGAAATGGAAAGCTTTAGTTGAGAATGAGACAGGAAAAAGTTTGAAGTGTCTCAGATCAGA
>JASDQU010108053.1:150598-162916 GCA_032191745.1 Picea mariana
AAAATAACTAGACTTGGGACTTGGTTCAGTTGCCTGCGGGAAAAAGAGCATTGTAGAATAAATGGATTTACAAGTTGAAGGAAGAAGATGGAGGAGAAAAGAGGTACAAGGCTAGACTTGTTGTAAAGGGGTTTGCACAAAAGAAAGTTATAGATTATGATGAAATATTTTCTCATGTTGTTAAAATGACTTCAATTAGGACTATTTTAAGTCTTGTGGCAGTAGAAGATTTACATCTTGAACAGTTAAATGTAAAAAAAACTTTTCTCCATGGGGATTTGGAGGAAGAGATTTATATGCAGCAGCCACAGGGGTATGAGGTCAAAGGGAAGGAGAATTTGGTATGTGGGTTAAAGAACAACTTGTATGACCTAAAGCAAGCTCCAAGGCAGTGGTATTTGAAGTTTGACAGGTTTATGATAGAACAAGGTTATAGTAGATGTCATTCCAATCACTTTGTTTATTTTAAAAGGCTAGAAAATGGAAGCTATATTATCTTGCTATTGTATGTAGATGACATGCTTGTTGCAGGGTATAATATGCAGGATATAAATATGCTCAAGAAGAAGTTAGCCAATTCATTTGTGATGAAGGATTTGGGTGCTGCAAAGAAATTTTTTGGCATGAGAATAACAAGAGACAGAAAAAATCGCAAATTGACATTGTCTTAGGGTGAGTACACAGAGAAGGTGTTGGACGGGTTTAGAATGCAGAATGCAAAACAATTTAGTACACCTTTGGCCATCCATTTCAAATTAACTAAGGAAATGTGTCCCAAGACACAAGAGGAGATAAAATACATGTCCAAAGTTCCTTATTCATCAGTAGTTGGCAGCTTAATGTATGAAATGGTTTGCACAAGACCAGATATTGCACATGCAGTGGGAGTTGTGAGAAGGTATATGAAAAATCCAGGTAAAGAACATTGGGAGGCAGTAAAGTGGATTCTCAGGTAATTGAGAGGTACTTCTACTCATGCATTATGTTTTGGAGGTTCAGACACTTTTCTACAGGGATATGTTGATTCATATATGGAAGGTGATAAAGACAACAGGAGGAGAACCACAGGGTATGTTTTTACTATAGGTGGAACAACAGTAAGTTGGATTTCGAAACTGCAAAAGGTTGTTGCACTTTCAACAACAGAGGCAAAGTATGTTGCTACTACAGAGGCTAGTAAAGATGTGATTTGGTTACAAAGATTTACGGAGGAATTGGGAAAGAATTAGGAGAATAACAGGTTGTACTGTGACAGTGAGAGTGCAATTCATATTGCAAAGAACTCAGCCTTCCATTCGAAGATTAAGCATATACAATTAAGGTACCACTTCATACAATCTGCCTTGGAAGATGGAAATTTGAAGTTGGAAAAGATACACACTAGCCAAAATCCTGCAAACATGTTAACCAAGGGAGTAACCAGAAAGAAATTGAGTTCCTGCTCAGTTTCAGTTCGTCTTCAAGAATGAATATGAAGATGAGAAATTTTCCAGGTCCAAGAAGGTTCAGAGTCTATCATATACAACAGTGATGGAGTTGTTGAGATCAGTATCCAAGTGGGAGATTGTTGGTTGTGAATCTTGATTATATTATTGATTTAGAGGTCCTTTCTTTCAGCCATGTTTATACCCCATGAAGACTTTACACCCCATAAGTATGTACACTCTTCCAAACGGGGGATTGCAGAGGGGGGGTGCCCCCTCTATGAGGTTTGGGGGGGCTATCCCCTCGGTTGGGGGGTTCGGGGGTCAAGCCCTCGAAGGAAAAATTTCCTTGTAAATGTACATTGTAATTTCATTGTAAATCTAGACTGTTCATTATAAGGTTGTAGATCTAACAGTAGAAATTATGTTAGGGTTTTTTTCCTTAGAAGGAAACCCTATGTTATGAGGGAAACGTATTGTGGCTATGCATTATGGCCAGTATTGTATTCTGTGAGAGGAGACTATGAGAGAAAAAAGAGAAAGTTACAGTGGGTTTGTTGTAGGTTGTATCCCTTCATTTGTTGGATAATAATAAAGGACGGACCTGGCAATTTCTCTGGTGGATGTAGCCCACACTGGGTGAACCGCATAAATATGTGTCTCTATTGTATTGTGTATCTTCTGTGTTTTGTTTCTGCATTTGTTTTATTTTATTGCTCCGCAGTCCTGTTTTTCTAACAAACCCTAACTACTGGCCCTTTCGAAAACACCTATGAAGCAGATGAAGTCTCACCCGAGGTAGAGGCAGGGGTGGTTGCAAGACTCAGATGTATGCAACCTTAGCTGGGACACAGATCTGTGACTGTAACACCTTAACATGGCACTTAGCAATTATAGTTCATCAATATCCAGTCTCAATTTACAACGCAGTTAAACGCTAATTACAGAGCATAGAAGTATTTAACCAGATCTATTATATTCAAGCACTAAGTACATCCACATAGGCCAGATCTAGTATTCATTCATACTATTAAGCACATAACATTAACATATCTATCTACCATTCATCTATATTAAAGAACTAAGCAAGTAAACACATAAACACATCAATACATCACACAAAGCATAGCAAGACAACATGTACGTGGTTCACCCCCACCCTGGGGCTATGTCCACCAACTCTTCTCTTCTTTATTATCTTTGTTCAATCTTCTTACAGGCACATAACATGCAAGTCCTACTCCATAGAAGACAGGAGATCTGCATGCACTTCACCAGATCCTCCTTCTTCTAACTAGGGTACAACACCAAGCCTTCACATGGTCTCTTACAGTTACTGGCACTAGCCTTGCAAGCCTCACATGGTATGCAAAAATCACTTACAACTCTTTATCACATAGATCAAACACTAGCACTTAGAACTTTCGATCACATAGATTGAACTCTATCACTTAGCACATCGGCCTCTAGGTCTACTTCTTACATCTCCTAGCTACTTATTTATACATTACAAAATCAGGCCTAAACATGGGTAAACCCATGGGCCGACATTCCCATACCCATTACATAATCCTGAATCCCAAAAAGGGCCCTAAAAGTGGATGAGATCTCATGATCTCCGCTTCATCTTGTGCTGCACCTTCGATAGCCTGTCGAAGTCCCAAAATTAGGTCAAACATGACCAAGAATTCTCAAAACTTGGTAAAGGGCCAACATGCCCCCAACACTCACTTGTGACTCGTCCCGAGTCACTTTGATCTAATTAGTTCTGCTTCAAAAGCCTCGAGCTTGGCTCAAGTTTCTTCGACTTGTTTTTGTGCCATGAACTCCTGTTCAACAAACTCTTGGATGACTGCTTCATTAACAGGTCCCTCTAGGCATTGTTTGGCTGCAGTGACGACTTGCTCCAGTTCTTCTCCTCGGCCATTGATCTCTGTGAACAATTAGTAAGCCTCGTCCTGTACAGGTTTTAGCCTCTGAGTCACTTCTATGACTTTGCTCTGAATTGTGTGGACCTACTGTTGGGCAGTGCACTGCTTCTGGGATCGCTTCATTATTTCCACAGCTGACAAGGGCTTCAACTGCGCCTATATTGTCTCTTCTTGATACTTCACTTCCTGGAGTTGTGAATCTAGTTCCTTCAATTCTGGATTCTTAGTGAGTGGCTCATATGTTTGGGCATTGTGATCACTCAATTTATTACATTCCATGGCAAGGACTTTTATTCTTTCAACTGCACTTCGGGCAATTGTTCTCTTTGATCCCTTACATCCCGCGGGGTGTCGAGCACGGTGCAGAGTTCTAAGTCTGCTATTATTTGTTGTAGCTATTGGATAGCTTTTGCAAGCTGCTCTCCTTGATGCTTGACTCGGTCTTCTTCCCGTGGTTCTAATCCTGTCACAGAGTGAAGTGCTTTTTTGGCTACTTCTTTCACTTCGAGTTGCTCTGCAAGCAACTGTTCTTTTTCTTGTTGCATCTGTGCTTTCTCTTCTTCAAACTTTGCCTAGAGAGCAACCTTCTCCTATTCTGCAACTCTTTGTTTTTCTACGATTATGCCTTGCACTTGCTTCAAGGCCTGGGTGGATTTTTCTGTTTATTCTTGTGTGCGACGAAGGTGAGCTTTGACTGCATCAGCTAGTTGGCAGAGTTGGGCTGGTTTATCTCCCAACTTTGGTTCTTCTGATGGCAAGGGTGCAGTGGACACTACGTGGCTGGACTGAAGGGCTTGTTGTACCCCTCAGAGTTCGACCTCAATTCTGTTGTACATTTTCTCCTGCTTATCTTCTTGTTTCTCCACGATTTCCTACAAAGTGTCATTTAGGGCTGTTATGATGAAGTCAAAATCATTGATAGTGAGTACAGTCTGCATCTTGGTCATGGTGGCTCTCGATTTCTTCCAGGAAGAAGGTTTCGAGGTAGAAGCCTTTCTCTTCTTCAGGGGATCAACCTCCTCTCTGGACGGTGTTACTTCACCTTGCTTATGTTCAACTTATTTTTCATGTATCTCTTTTACTTCGTCATCACCCCCTTGGTCAAGTGATACTAAAGCAATTTTTCTTGAGGCACTTCTTAAGTCTTGGACCTCTTCAGTCTTCTTCCTTATGTTGGTTTCGAGTGTGTTATGTTCTTTGTGGGTGGCCTCTAGGTTGTCCAGTTCAAGGTTATACATCTCTGAAGGGTCAGCGGGGATAAGGAGGTCTACGGACCAGTCCTTAGTGATCTCCTCAAGGTCCTCTTCTATGATTTTGTAGTACGACTGAAGCTGCTCCTTATGTTCATCAGCTTGCACTCTAATGTATATGAAGTGTTAATCTACGTGGAACTTCATCAGGATTCGAAAACTTTGTAGGGTGTTCGAAGTCATGCAAGGTTAAACTTCAATGGCTTTCTTCAGCTGAAGATAATATGTGTGAAAAACAATGTTCGATTGCCATTTTTTTTTCATATCACTCGAGTACTAGAGTGTGGTGAACTTTGTAGCAAGCGGCTCGAACGGTTCAATATCCGGGATGGTCAAACCTTCTAGCATCTCCTAGGAAACAAAGACGATGAGGATCAGGAGCCAACTAAAGTGAAACTTGTAGCCCTGATCCTGTGCTTCGCGACAGTCTAGTTGCAGTTGATTAACTAGGTACTTCGCCCAGTTCATCTGTAGGCCTTCTACACACTTCCCTGTGAGGTCAACAACAAAGCCTGTGAACTGCGTAGGTTTGTTCTTCCTTACTAGCTTTATGGCTATTAACTGGAAGGATAGGTGCATTGCGCCATTTTCGATGGAGGCTACCTTGTAGCCTCATGTCCCCTTTTCAACATCGTTGTATGTATCCTTGATCTTCTGTGCTAGTGCACGATTTGTGGATTTTCCTGGATAGAAGCCTTGCAGGCCAAGTCCTTTCATACTTAATCCGATGGTCCTATGGATCAATGTCGGATCGAATGTGATACGACGATCTAGCCATAAGTAGCCTCCATGGTAACATGAAAGTAGTAGCTTGACATAGGCGTTGACTTCTTGGTTCCTTCCAAAGTGTGGGATTTTCATTACATTTAATAGGGTGGACTATGCGAGGTTCATCGTCCAAAGATGGGGGATTTTCTTTGAGTTCTTCCCCTTTGTCCTGGTTAGGTATTTATACGGGGCGAGCATACTATAGTTCTTCTGATCTCCAAGGTTCAAGTCACTGAACTTCAACGTGGCAATCTTGTCCTGCTGCGCTCGAATTGCGCATATCCCCTTTGGGAGGTACGCAATAACCATGGTGTACTCAAAATCTCTTAGCACACTGTCACGACTCACCATGCTGGCCAGAGGTAGGATGAGTCGAGAAATATGGTCGGGATCACCTTCGCATTTGCTAGGTCATCTATGTGTTTAGTTCTCTTTTTCGTTGATGGTCAGGATGGTTTGGCTCCGTGAGAAGTCAACGGAGAGGCTTACACTCCTCTCGTTGATGACACTTGTACACCCATAGACATCACTCTTTCAAGCATGACTCTCTCATTCATGAGGCCGATGAGTACTTCCTTCATAGACTCTTCGACTCTGCTAAGTTCTTCAGACATACACGCTCATGGTTGAATATCTCGGGTTCGAAGAGTAACTGCTCAATGCAATGGGATGGATGGAAATAACGCGATGATCACTGTGAGAAATCAACTATTCTGTGGCTCAAATAGTCATGGTTGGAAAAATTGTTCTTGTTGCGTGGCGTGACGGGATAAATAGATAACTTGGCAATGGATCTCTTGCAACTGGTGAGAGGCCTTCATTAACTTAGTTTTGTCTGTTATGGCGCTGTCCCAATGGTATGGTGGCGAAATTTCTGACTATAAATTCCTTTCTACCCATTTAGGTCGTCGGTCTAACGGTTATACTGTTCTCAATGGATATATTGCTTCACCATGGCGAAGTGCCATGTGACGTTGTTCTGATATCCCGATGAAGTTCCAATTTTTCAAATTTTCCTTCTGCAAAGTTCCCTCTGGAACCTTCTATAACTTTTCGATCTTATCTCTTTTCTTACTTAGTTTTCTAGCCTTCTTTCCAGTGAGCTTCGTCTCGGTATTCCTTTTTCCATTCTGATTCTTATCTTCTTTTGTCATGGTAACTTCGCACTGTTGAGATTCTTTCCTAGAAATCAGGGGTAATACTTCATCTGTATCTGGAATAGGTAGTTCAGTCTTCTGTGGGTCTTCTAGTGTTCTTCCCACTTCGACATCCAAGTCTCTAGTTTTAAATAGATTCGCTCGGTTCTCTTGTTCCTCAATCAAATGTGAAATCCTCCTAGTCATGAAATTTTTCACCTCTTGCTTCTTCTATTCTAATACTTCTTCTTCTTTCCTTCTGGCTCGATCTCTTTCAATCCAAGGTTTTCCTAGTAACATAGAAAATGGAGCGTTGTTCTCAATAAATTTAACAACTTCAAATTCTTCCTCTGTCGAAGTTCCATTGGTACTCATAGATATCTGGGTGAGCTTTCCACATAGGTCTATCATTTTTCCTCTGAATAGTCCTATTCCTCCCAATGAAGGAATCATAGCAGGATTTCCTAAAGTTTCCCAAGTTCTTTCTGTCATAATATTCACCTTTTTTTCTTCATCCAAAACATAGTCAATGTCGAAGTCTCCTATTCTTGTTTCAATGCACTCTTTTTCTTTGAAGATATCTGATAAGCTGATATGTCGGTGGTCATTCAAGGTTTCTTTCATCCATAGCAATACTTTCTCTGATTCTTTATGGGGTTCTACCATAATCTCAGTTTTTGGATCTACGTTAGGGTTTTCTTGGTTCATTTTCATTCTTTCAACCTTAGCAATCATTCTAGGGAAATCCAATACTTCATGGTCCATAGCTCTACAACAAATACAACTAGATCTTCTACCAGGGAATTCCTTAGCCAGATGTCCTGGTTTTATGCAACTATAACAAAGGGTTAATCCTCTCTCTCTTTTAAATGATCCCCAACCTTTCTTGTACTGCATGCTAGGATCATGGTAGCTAACCTACAACAAATTCTTTCTAGGGTCCTGCATCCATTTGTTAGTCCAAACATTCTCTCTATGCATAGGTATAAAATATCTTTCATTATTATTATTAGATCTACCCATATCAAATATTCGTTCATCTATTAATGCCCTAGTTTTCAAGCTAGGAAAGAATCTATCAACAATACCTAGATCCATACTTTAGAAACAAAAATTTCCACTAATCTTATCTTCAGCAGAGCACAAAGCTTCCAGATCTAAAATTTTTCACTATTATTACCTCTATCAAAGCACAAAGCGTTCTGATCTTACCTCTTTTCTTCAGATCAGACTTCTTTTCTTAGCACAGAGCTTCACAGTTCTAGTAGAATACTGCGCACTAGAGTGATAGATCTATGCACAGAGATTTCACAATTTTAGGTCGGATCTTCACACAAAGATTCTTCTTCCTCAATTCCCAACAATCATAGTTTTAGGTCGGATCTTCGCACAAATATTCTTCTTCCTCAGTTCTCAGCAATCGCAGTTTCAGGTCCTGGAAATGAAACTATTTGTTGGAACAGGGGCAGACCCAGGGTTCATCTCCAATAGTGCACCAACAATCCCTAACTATTGGCCCTTTCGACAACACCTGCGAGGCAGATGGAGTCTCACCCGAAGTAGCTATGGGGGGTTGCAGGACAGAGATGTCTACAACCAAGGGAAGTATTAAGTGGATCTAATACAAGAACAACACAACATTGATAAATCAAGTACCATGTTAGATCTACTCAGCACAACTATCTATCAAATCTAACACAATAATGCAAATAGCATTATATCAAATGACAAAGAACATAGCACCAATCACACACACAACAAAAGATATACGTGGTTCACCCTCTCTCTAGGGATATGTCCACAGAAGTGTGCTTTATAATATATTAAGATGAATCATACAATTCTTGTCTACGCTCTCAGCTAGCAAATAGTATTTCTTCTCCTATTTGTCTCTCCCCTTCCTATGCACCTAGCTGCAAGACTGATCTCCACACCTAGCTGAAGATCTTACAATACCATAAGGCTCTTACACTTATCACTTCTCTCACACACAACAATAATCGCTCACACAAATAACAAAACTAGAATGAACCCTGTTCCCTCATCTAGGTTCTTATTTATACATTACAATCACTCACCGACAACCTTAGGCCGAAACCTAGGTGTCAAAACCCTAGATACCAAAACTCTAGGTCAACTTGAACTACGTTTTCAAGGCTTCTCTAGCCTGTCTTTCCTTCCTTCTCGCACGGATCTCCAAAGCATCCAATGGTGGATTTCTTCGCTTGCTGAGTTGTCCATGATCCGTCTTCCTTACTGATCTGTCATCCTCAATATCCTCGTCCAACGTATTTCTTTCTCTTACTTCTCTTTGTATTTTATACTCTTTTGCTCACTTCGACCCAGTAACAGTCACTGTGTCTTCCACACAGTTCTCATTTTTCCTTTTCTGTTTTATTCTTCACTTACCTCCATACCCAATTGAGTAACTGCATGAATATCAGGACTTGTTTCCGACCAAGTTCACTGATATGAAGGGAATTAAAGGGCTTATGGGAGAGATGAGGATCCCTTTGAAACCAGATGCAAGACCATTTAAACAGAGACCCTATAGATTGAACCCTAAATATAAGGAGAAAGTGAAGATTGAGCTCGACAGAATGTTGGAAGCAAGGATTATAGAACCTGTCAAAGAGTGAGAATGGATTAGCCCTATCGTGGTACAAGATAAAAATACATGAGAGATTAGGATCTGCATGGATCTCAAGAAGATGAATGATGTCTATTTGCATGACCCATTCCCTACAACAGAACCATTTGTTGGCACAGGGGCAGGCCTAGGGTTCAATGCTATAACAACGCACCAACAAAACCCTAACTACCAGCCCTTTTAGCAACACCTGCAAAGAAGATGAATTCTCACCCCAGGTAGAGGCAGGGGTGGTTTAAGGAATCAGATGTATAAAACCTTAGTTGGGACATAGATCTATGACTGTAACACCTTAACAGGGCACTTAGCAGTTATAGTTCATCAATATCCAGTCTTAGTTTACGATGCAATTAAACCCTAATTACAGAGCATAGCAATATTTAACTAGATCTATTATATTCAAGCACTAAGCACATCCACATAGGCCAGATCTAGTACTTATTCATACTATTAATCACATAACATTAACATATATATCTACCATTCATCTATATTAAATCACTAAGAAAGTAAACACATAAATACATCAATACATTGCACAAAGCATAGAAAAACAACATGTACGTGGTTCACCCCCATCCTAGGGCTACGTCCACCAACTCTTCTCTTCTTTATTATCTTTGGTCAATATTCTTACAGACACATAGCATCCAAGTTCTACTCCGCAGAAGATAGGAGATCTGCACGCACTCCGCTAGATCCTCCTTCTTYTAGCGAGGGTACAACACCAAGCATTCACACGATCTCTTACGGTTACTTGCACTAGCCTTGAAAGCCTTACACAGTATGCAAAAAGCACTTATAACTCTTGATCACATAGATCAAACATTAGCACTTAGCACTTTCGATCACATAGATCAAACTCTAGCACTTAGCACACTGACCTCTAGGTCTACTTCTTACATCGCCTAGCTACTTATTTATACATTACAAAATCGGGCCTAAACATGGGTAAACCCATGGGATGACATTCCCATACCCATTACATAATATTGAATCACAAAAAGGGCCCTAAAAGGGGCCAATATACCACAATCTCCGCTTCGTCTTGTGCTCCGCCCTCGATAGCCTGTCGAAGTCCCAAAATTAGGTCAAACATGACCAGGAATCCTGAAAACCTGGTCAAGGGCCAACATGATGATGATGATGATGATGGGGGTGAATCAATATCAAGTACCAATTAAAATATTTTTCAAATTATACTTATACCATTCAATTATATCCAATGAGCAATGAATAATAGTATAAGAGTTAAACCAATGCACCATGCACAATATATGAGAAATAATCAATAGTTATTGTTCAAGGGAAGTAATGACTTCCAAAGGTAGCTACAACTTCCAAATGTAAAGGGAGGGATAAACCTCCAAGAGGAAGATACAATACTCCAATATCAAGAGAGGTTTGAACTCTCCATCATTTCCCCTTCCTTACACCCAAGAATATATGAGAGATAATAAAACTTTACATTAAATCATCACCATCAACCAACCATCACATAGAACCTGATAATGCTTCCCCAGACTTCTTCAACTTCTGAAATTCTTCAATTATTGGAATACTTTGATCCTGTAGATAATATTACTCAATGTATTCTCTGAAACTTCTCCAAGTTTCACTCCTTGAATCCTCCCCAAAAAGAATTTATAGAGAGAATGGTAGACCTTGTTCAATTTTGGTTTATTCAGGAGAGCGAAATTGTACAGAATTCCCCGTGCTCAATATTTAACATCATATTCTAAAAATCACACACAGTAAACTAACATATGTACTCTTTCCATTGAAATTGGTCTCACTTCATTTGGATTCTCTATGAAGAAGTTATGATTGTTTTACCCAGAACACATGTTTATTGACTAGCTTCAGGACTAGTCAAAAACCCTGTCTTCCACAAAGTGTATCTCCAAAATTAGAGAAAATGAAGAGATGACATGTAAATAACATACCTTAGAACACATAACCAAAATACTTCATCCTCCCTTGAAATCCGGCCTTCTTTACTTCTGATTTCCTCTGAAATTCAACTTGTATCTGAAATGAATGTATAATGATATGTATTTATGCCATTTATTTCACTTTATTTTAACATTAGGGCCAACCTGGCACTTTCTTATTTTGTAATTCTTTTCTTTAATTGTCTTCAAGGCCGACCTGTATTTCCTTCTTCAATTCACTTTGTCATCTTCAAAAATTCATTTCTCCTCAACCATGAGGATCCACATGACGTGCCACATACCACCGGAAACAACATGATGTATACTATCCATCCATGGGTGTTGTATCTGCATGTGCATTTTCCTTCATGTCAAAATACCTTTATCAATCTTGTAGTCCAAAACCAATGAGTAGGGTTGACATCAATGACAACAACTAATCTTCCAACAATATCCCCCTTTGTCATTGATGGAAACACTCATAATCCCCCTATCATCATGATCCCAATTTCTCTCCCCCTTTGACATCAATGGAAAAGAGTAGGACTGCTCCCCCTGAGTTTAATGGAAAAAGGTAACTCTCTTATTTGGGGTTGCTCCCCTTGAACATGTGGCACTCAATAATACTTCATCCTTATTTTTGGTCTTTGGTACTTTTTATTCCTTGGAATCCTTTTGTGTGGCTTTCGCCTTCTCTCTCTTCTTCACGTCTAGGATGTATATGTTGTTTGGTTTTCTTGTTGCAGTTGCAACCAATCTTCCTGAGTTATTTTCTTTGATTTTGTTGATTGTGGAGCCTAATTATCTTCCTGATTCAGAGGTCCTTTCTTTCAGCCGTGTTTATACCCCATGAAATATTTACACCCGAGAAGTATGTACACTCTTCCACGCGGGGGAGTGCAGAGAGGGGGTACCCCCTCTGCAGGGTTCGGGGGGGCTATCCCCCCGGTTGGGGGGTCTGGGGGTGAAGACCCCAAAGCAAAAATTACCTTGTAAAAGTATATTGTAATTTCATTGTAAATCTGGACCGTTCATCATAAGGTTGCATATCTAATGGTAGAGATTATGTTAGGGTTTTTTTCCCTAGAAGGCAACCCTCTTTTATGAGGGAAATGTATTGCGACTATGGATGATGGTGAATATTGTATTCTGAGATAGGAGACTGTGAGAGAAAGAAGAGGAAGTTACAGCGGGTTTTGTTGTAGGTTGTATCCCTTCATTTGTT
>JASDQU010108054.1:32185-57886 GCA_032191745.1 Picea mariana
TGAATCAACACAAACAAGACTTGGAAAAGGTGTATGACATAGTATATAAACATGGTTTAGTTCTTAGCAAGACCAAGTTAGAATTTACAAAAACCAATATTGAGTATCTTGGTTTGATTCTTTCCAAAGGTAAGGTAGAACTGCAAGAACATGTGCTCAAAGTTTTAGTAAAATTTCCAAATGAAATTATTGATAAAAAGAAATTGTAGAGGTTCCTTGGTTGTTTAATTTATATTAGAAATTTTTATGAAAACCAAGCCAAGTATGTAAAATGCTTATATAAAAGACTCAACAACAATTTTCCTTGGAATAAAAACATGAATAAAGTAGTCCAGATAATTAATTAGAAAAAACATAATTTTCCATCCATGCATCTTCCAGATATAAATTTTCCTTTCATACTTGTGCCATATGCTTTATATGAAGTATGGGATAATGTACTACTTGAAAAGAATACTAAAAGAGAACCCATTTTCATGTACGCCTCTAGTTGTTTCAAGGGACTAGAAATTAATTATCCATCATCTCATAAAGATATACTTGTAGTAAAAAAACACATAAAAAGATTTAGGTTATTCCTTAAAACTGTTAATTTTACTCTAAGAACATATTTAAAACATATCAAGGATATTCTTGCTAACCACAAACTTATTTAGAAAGGAAATAACAAGATTATAAGATGGAGTCTCTTATGATCCAATGGCTTAAAAAATGATAAAAAGTCAATGATTGCAGTCCACTTCAAGGGGGAAACCTCCTTTTACAATATATCCAATTCATAATACAATCTGAGATGAGATAATATGATCCTAAGACTAGGTCTCCTTGATATACATATAGGAGACAAAGGGTACAATTATAATGAAAAGGTACCATGAAGGGTTATGGTCAACATATAATACTATAAATGTAATAATTCAATATCTAGGGATTAGTAAAGGGTTTTACACATAAAATGGGGCTTTGTCTAGGTCTTAACATGCCCCTCCCTTTCAAAAAAGTGTTTTCCTCAACACTTGACTAACTGTGGGTGTTTCTGCATGAATAAATCATCTTCTCAAGTTTCCTCTTCCATTTGAAGAGGTACTACGTGATTGCTCTATTTCTCAGTTGCTTAATCCTTGTTTCAAGGATTGTTTCCGATTCTAGTATTATTTTCCCTTCTTCATTAATATCTAGTAAAATACTCTGGATTGAGATATTTTCCCAATTACCTTACTTAAGAAAGAAACATGGAATATTGGATGTACACGTGAAAATGGAGGCAACTCCAATTTGTATTCCATACTTCCAATCCTTTTCAACACCTTATAAGGGCCATAATATTTGGGTTCTAATTTAGTATCCTTATTTTGTTTCTTTAGGGACATATTTTTATATGGTTGTAGTCTCAAAAATACCCAATCCCCCACTTCAAATTCACGTTCACGGTGATGTTGATATTCTTGTTGGTTCATCCTATTTTGTACCATGACCAAGTTGTCCTTCAATAGTGTGAGAACCTCTTGTTGGTTCCCTATGTGGTCCTTCATTGCTTGAACTTTTGTATTCCCTTTCAAGGATTATGTAATGGATGGAGGATGATATCCATAAAGTTCTAGAAATGGGGACATTCTTTTATGAAGTATGGAATGATGTGTTGTACCACCATTCTGCCAAAGGAAACCATTTGACCTGTTGTGTATATTTATTGAATGCAAAACAACAAATATATCCTTCTAGACATTTATTCACAATCTCATTTTACCCATCGAATTGAGGGTGGTAAGATGAGACATGAGCCAATTGAGTACCCAAACAAGAAAATAATCCAGTCCAAAAATTTTCAGTGAAAATTGGACTTCTATCACTTACAATAATCTTGGGGACTCCATGTAGATTTTGAACCGTTTCCATGATTTTTTTGGCTATTGTAATTGATTTAAAAGGATGAGAAAGAGAGAAAAAATGAGCATACTTATCTAGTCGATCTATTACTACCATGATGACAGTCTTTCCTTCGGATTTGGATAAAATTGTAATGAAATCCATTGCAACTTCTTTCCAATGTTGACTTGGTATAGCTAATGGTTGTAGGAGACCTGAGATATTGATTGTTTCTCCCTTATTATGTTGGCAAACTAAGCATTCAGACACAAAATTTTGAACATCAATTTTAAGACCTTCACAGAAAAAATCCTTCTTGATCCTATGGTATGTTTTCAAGAATCCTGAATGTCCTTCCATAGTATAAGTGTGCAGTTATAGAAAGACCTTATGTTTGAGTTCAGAATTATTACATAAATATAGGTGATCGTGATACCATAAAAAATCATTCTTCCATACAAAATTGTCTAATGAAATGAGGTCCGCATGTAGTTTTTGTATGATCTTTCATACCTCTTGATCTCACTTCCATTCTATCCTTTCTTCTTCCACCCAATTATATTGTGGAATAAAGGGCATCTGCCACAACATTATGCTTTCAGTTTTGTAGATAATTTGAAAGTCATAACCTAAAATGTTTGTGTACCATTTTTGTTTCTCTTCTGAAGATAATCACTTCTTCAAGAAATACTTCAAACTATCATGATCTGTTTTTACTTTGAAGTGTCTTCCTATTAGGTAAGGGTGTCATTTATGAACTACGTGTAGTATGGCCATCATTTGTTTTTCGTAAATGAGTTTGAATATTTGTTTTCCTTTAAGTTGGATTCTTTCAAAGGAAATGGGCCTTCCTTCTTGCATTAAAACTACACCAATTCCATGGATTGAGGCATCACACTCCACAATAATTTTTCTTTTAAAATCCATTGTGGTCAGGATGGGAGTAGTACACATAGTGTCACACACCCACTACAACAACTTAGATTTATTTGTCCTTTTCTTCGAGGAACAGAATCCTCAAGACTTCTATGGGGCCTAGCGTAGGCCCTCTCTTCCCTTATCCTCCTCCAAACGACCACAAGCTGGCCTTAGCGCATGCTCCTTTAGCAACTTGCGAGTTGGGAATAAAGACCCTCAATATACTAGACGGGTATGGATCCCTCCTCACTAGTGCCTGCTACATGTAACTGTAGGCTAGGACAAACACTAGCACCGCTCGCAACCTCGCCAATTGAGGTGTTGAGCTCTCGTGCTCCTCCTTCGCGAATCCCCGAGACGCGAGAGGTCAATGTTGCATGGACTCTACCAAAGTGACACGCACATGCCACTTGTCAACCCCGCTATACTCTGCTCATGAGTTGTGTCGTCATCGCCTGTCGCACGAGACCTCGGCTCTCGGTGTTTCACGACCTTAGTGATCAAGGTGCAGCTTCTTCATCCTATGAAACCCTGAGCCATGATAAGTCAACAGTGGGTTGACACTTTCCCAGTGTGACATGTGTCCACCATCGATCACCTTCTTCCTAGGCTAAATACTAGTGCTACTCACGTCTCGTGACTTCATGAGTTGGAGTGTTGAGCCCTCATGCTCCTCCTTCACGAGTTCCCGAGATATGATAAGTCAACAGTGGGTTAACTCTTTCCCAGTGTGACATGTGTCCATCACCTGTCACCTGTTCCCACCATTCTCTGGGTGTTTGTTGTTACGCCACCTGTCAACCACGCGGTCCCCACTTACGGATGGGTCACATGTTTGCACGAGCCCTCAGAGCTTGACACTTCGTGACTTCTACAATCGAAAAGAAACTCTCTCAATTTTTGAACCCCTGATAGGCGATAAGAACGAAAGTTCTGATCCAACAGTTCTCCCATGCCTTGGATCCAGCAGTCATGATCACGTCGCGATCTAGCAAATCATGAGTTCATGCAGCCCTACCCTTGACCAATCCAAGGCGTGAGTCATTGAAATGATACTCTCCTGCCTATACAAAGGCTAAGATCGACGGTCGTTAGGGATCCATCAGATCCTTGGATCTACGGTCCTAGATCCCATCACTACTTGTGAAGGCTGAAAGGGTCAAGGTGTTAACGCCTGCACTCCTTCTCTAGATCCATTAGTCTTGACATATCTGGAGTATTCCTGAAAGGATTCTGACTATTTTTCTGCCAAATGATAGAGTATTCTCTCTTTCTATAATTGGGTTCGCTATCCCTTCTAAGCTTGAGTCACAAAATTCAACCTCTCGGGGCTTCAAACCCCCATGACTTCGAGAACTTAGAGAGCCATCCTTCCTTGCATAAGGTTTCCATACCCGGATCGCATGAAGCTTCAGACAATTCTTGGGCAATCATCCTGAATCTTAGTCTAGTCTTCGAGTAAAGGTTCGGCACGGTTCCAAGGTTTATGGGATAATCCCCAGGGAAGAGTACTCTTGAGGAGCCTTCTCAGAACATTACGAGAGTTAAGAAAATAAGACAATTCTCAGTGGAGTGAATTCATGCCCCAACCTTAATCCTTTGTACAGATACCGACTATGGCATGTAAGCATACACAGGCATCCATTATTTCCAGTCTAACACACTAGGCAATCATTCTACACAGAAATTATTATGGGCATATGAACGTAAGAATGTATTCATGATATTCAGTTTGAAATACAAGGTATAAAACACTTATCATATATACAAGGCATGAAGCAAATGCTAAGAGGGGTGCTCGTTTCCACCCAACCGTAGGCTCAATGACTCCAAACGGATTTACCACTAGCCACCCCTGAGCTAGACCACGATGCTTTGAGGTTCTGTCTCCTACTTCCAGCTCAACAGAAATCAAGGACGAAGGTTACTCTTCTTCTCCTGGTATTCAGAACTCCCTACGTTTCCAGGGTTTCTCCAATCTCTTTCTCGATCCCCATCGCGTGCACTGCTCTCCCCTTACCACATTTCCTCTCTTGCCAATTTCTGTCTGCAAGGTTGCGTGTGGCGCGAATTACGTCGTCTGTGGTCAGGTATGAGGGCTGTTATGGATGGGTATTTCACCCCCATCCCCTCATTAACTCTTGAGGAGCCTCCCCACCTACCAATTTAATAGAAAATCCATTCCAGGATCAGAGAGCTGCTTTGGTTTGTGAGCAAGTATAAACCAGTACGGTACTAGCTCGGTGGAAGTTAACGCAACCATTCCAGGTCCCTTTCACCACCTCTCATTAGCCATCGTGGTCTCTTTTATCACATCCCCCTCCCAACAGTCATGCAACACATATTCATAACATAATTTACATTCATCGACCTTTTATACAAAGGTCTGTCAAATCAAACATTCACATCTTTGAGTTTTCCATAGTTCTTGGCCAATATAGTTATTTTTACAGACTGGGGGAAACAAGGTGTTACATTTCCCTCCCCCTTAAAGGAACATCGTTCTCTATGTTCTATCTATCAATATGACGTGTATGTACATAAGTAAACAAAATCGGATATGCCTATTTCATGGCATCTTCCATTTTCCACGTAGCCTCATCTGGGCCAAAATGTTTCCATTGCACCTTGGCCTTTGCAATGGTTCAGTTCCTGAGTGGGGTTTCCTTTCTGTCCAGTATGCATTGAGGTTTTGGCAGGAATTCTCCCTCTGGTTCCACCTGGATCACAGACCAGTCAATTATATGATTAGAATCATGGATTATTGTGGGAGGAAGTGCTAGCCTATAGGCTACAGGTCCCACTCTATTTAGAAGTTCAAAGGGTCCAAAATGCCGAGGTGCCAACTTGGCACAAGCTCCCATCCTCAGGGAACTCTTCCCAGGCCTAACTTTGAGATATACATGGTCTCTCGTCTTGAATTCTCTTGGATTTTTCTTTCGGTCGGCGTAACTTTTCTGTCTCATCTGAGCGACCTTTAGATTTTGTTTTATCTAAGTCACTTGTTGTTCCATTTCTTTCAACATGTCGGGTCCAATAGTAACTCTGTTCACGAGATTACTCCAATTGACTAGAGTGTTGTACAGTCTACCATAGAGGACTTTGAAAGGGCTCATCTTCAGGGATTCTTGATAGCCATTGTTGTAGGCGAATTCCACCAGTGGCAGGTAATCTTTCCACTTTTTGGGTTGATGCATTACATGCATCCTTAGCATGTCATCTAATATTTGGTTCACTCTTTTTGTTTGTCCATCGGTTTGAGGATGATAGGCTGTGCTAAATAGTAATTTGTTCTCCAGACCAACCATCAAGGATTTCCAAAAGTTGGAAGTAAATTTTCATGTCTCTGTCAGACACGATCTCTTTAGGCATACCATGTAGTCTGAATATATCCTTCATGAATACGTTGGCGATATCTATTGCCTTGAAAGTCTATTTGACATGGATAAAATGGGCAGCCTTGCTCAATTTATCCACCACTACCATGATGGCGTCATTCTGTTTGGTTGATGTTGGTAATCTGGTGATGAAATCCATGGAGATCGTTTCCCATTTCCATTCCAGGATTGGTAGAGGTTGTAATAATCCTACTGGGTGTCGGTGTTCTGCTTTAACCTGTTGGCATTCTATGCATTTGGCTAAGTACTCAACTATGTCCTTTTTCAATCCAGGCCAATAGAATTGTTTCCTAATGGCTGTGATCATCTTTTGGTCTCCTAGATGGCCAGTATATGGTCTTTTATGTAGTTCATCCATTAGGAACCTCTTCAAGTCGTCACAATCTGGGATATACAATCTGTTTCTATAGGTTAGTATACCTCCATCTGTCATCTGGTATCCTTCATACTTTATCCCCGTGGGTTCTTGCTCCAGGTACAAGGTCAGGGTCTGGAAGAGTATGTTTCTTGTGCATTCCTGACTCTTTCCTTGACATTCGTCTCGCAAGTGCTCATCGCTGCCAGATGAATTGTTTCATACTTATGCTAAGGGCATCAACCACCTTATTTTCCTTTCCCTTGATATTTTTGATTTTGAAATCAAACTCACTAAGAAGGGCCATCCACCTAGCTTGTCTAGTATTGAGTTTTGGTTGGTCAAATAAATATCGCAATCCATAGTGGTCTGTCATAAGTATAAATTTTCTTCACAGGAGGTAATGCCTCCACATTTTTAAGGCGTGCACTATGGAGGCCAGTTCTAGATCATGGGCCACATAGTTGACTTCGTGCTCATTCAATTTTTGGGATTCATAGTAGACTACACTTCCTCCTTACATAAGGACTCCTCCAAGCCCTTCCTTGCAGGCATCTGTGCACACGAGGAAGTTAGCTTCGGGATCAACGATATTCAACATAGGTTCTTGGGTTAGTAGATGTTTTAGGGATTGAAATCTTTCTTCACATTCTTGTGTCCACGCGAATTTATCTCCCTTCTTTTGGAGGACAGTGATTGGACAACCAATCTTCAAGAATCCTTTTATAAATCTCCTATAGTATCCTACTAAGCCCATAAAGGATCTGATATCTGAAACGTCCTTTGGGGTAGGGCATTCCATGATAGACCTGGTCTTGTCAGGGTCTACTGATACTTCTTCTTCAGATATGACATGGCCCAAGTAATGTATTTTCTTTTGGAAAAAGTCGCACTTGCTAAATTTGGCATAGAGTTGATGTTCTCTTAACACTTGAAGCACAAGTGTAAGATGTTCCTCACGTTCCTCTCTATTCTTGGAGTAAATTAATATATCATCAATAAAAACTAGTACAAATTTATCTAGGAATTTGCTGAGAACATTGTTCATCAAGCACATGAAAGTGGCAGGGGCATTGGTTAATCCGAATGGTACTACCACAAACTCATAGTGACCATATCTCGTCCCGAAGGCGGTTTTGTGGATACCTTCACCCTTGATTCAGACTTGATGGTATCCAGATCTCAAGTCAATCTTTGAGAAGATGGAAGCACCTTCCAATTGATCGAACAGGTCATCGATTCTAGGTAAGGGGTACTTGTTCTTTATGGTTACCTTATTGAATTGTCTATAATCTATGCATAGTCAGAGGGTACCATCTTTCTTCTTTACAAATAGAACTGGTGCTCCCCATGGAGACACGCTGGGCCGGATATAGCCTTTGTCCAAAATTTACTTTAGTTGTAATTTAAGCTCAACTAGATCGGGTGTGCTCATCCTATAGGGTGTTCTAGACACTGGCACCGCTCCCAGTGCAAGTTCTATTGAGAAGTTAATGTCCCTTCTCGGAGGTAGACGCAGTACCTCTTCTGGAAATACATCCCTATATTCTCTTAGTGTGGGGTGGTCTTTGAGGCTTGGTTTGTCATCTTCAACTGATTCCAACACCTGTATCGCATAAAGTAGACATCCCTTTCTGCAATACTTTCTCATTTGGAGGGCTTATATTCATCTCACCGAGACAGGTTTTTGGATCCCTCGAAGGGTTATCCTTCTTCCTTCTTCACCTACACATTCTAAGGTTTTATGGTAACAGTCCAGTCTGGCTTTATCTGTGGCTAGCCAGTCCATTCCAATCAACATGTCATATGATCCTAGGGGTAGTATGTTAAGGGTTTCTTGGGTGGGGAATTCACCCATAGTGAATTGGCAAGCTGGTATGACCTCCGCTACCTTTCTTTTGGTGCCAGTGGCTAACTATACCAACCATGGCTTGGCGTGTTTATGTGGCTATAATTTACACTTATCAACAGCCTTAGGATCTATATAACTCAAATTTGAACCAGGGTCAATTAGAATAGACACTAGATGGTTGGTGATCATACCTTCCATTTCCACCACTAAAGCTTGGTGGTCAGCCTGTTTATTATCCAAGTCTGCATAGATTTGTGGCACACTCCTGGCCAAATCATTGATGGTGGTAGCTTCTTGAACATTGTAAATTCTCTTACTGTTCTTTTGTCGGTGCAGGCAGTTGCTCAGTAGATGTTCTTCTCCACAACCCCAACATTTCAAGGGTTCTCTCTTTCGGTTATCAATCTTTCCTGGGGTAGATCCAGAAGGTTTATTTCCACTCTGGGAGGGGAAATTCTGTTGATGTACACTTCGGGTTGGGAAGCTCATCCTCTGGTCCTTTTTATAGTTTTTAAATCTTGGGGATTTAAACCCCTTTTTCTGGAATCTTGAACTATTCTTCTGCTTCCAGTTTTCGCGAGGTTCTGTCAGATGCCCAAGCTGTTCATAACAATATCTTTCGTTTCAAATAGTGCCTTCTAGGGTCTTCAATCAATCCTATTCTGATAGTCCTTAGGTAGTCCACTGATGAATCATTGCACCTTTTCCTTTTCTTCTTTTATATAGGGTACATACCTCAGCAATTCGAGGAATCTGCTGACATATTCCTCTATGGTGCGTTGCCCCAACTTGAGTTCATAGAATTCTTTAGTCTTTTAGTCGAAATATTTTTCCGATAGATACTTCTTCCTGAAGTATTTCTCAAACCATTCCGAAGATAGGTCTTCTTCGTGAATCCCTTTTACATTCTTAAGGTCTTCCCACCAAATGGAAGCCTTCCAATTCAGGTTGAAAGTGGCTACTCGAGCCTTCAAATTTTCTAAAAAGTCATGGACTCTGAAATACTTCTTTAGTCCAAGGAGCCAGGCCTCTGCTTCCTCCCCCTTCTTTATTTCATCGTTGAAAGAGGGTGGTTTGGCCTTCTTGAATTCTTCGAGATTATGAATTTTGGAATGCTTTCTCTTCTTTTGTTTTCTTTGGGAATAAGAACTAGTTCTGCTACTAGAAGATCCCTCTGAGTTGCCAGTTTCCTTTTGAGAGGAATCATCCGACGCTTGTCCCTTATCTCTGGGGTGGACCTTTCTTGAGGTGCTCTTCCCAGTGTAGCCACTTAAAATACCATGTTTTCATATCTCAGGTGGACTTCAAATTTTCTTTGTCTATCATCGGTCTGCTTGAATGGTGTCAGGTTCATGCTGCAATTGTCTTTGTATGTTGGATAAACTCTACAGCAAGACTGCATTAATTTTTGTCTTATTCTCTTGCTCTTTTATCAACCTCTCGTTGTCGGCCTTGCAGCTCTGTAGTTCGACCATGAGGCTTCTCACAGTCTCAGCTAGATTGGGAGGGGTCTCTACTGCTCTCCTTTTGTCAGACTCTTCGTCTCTGTTGTGGGATCCATCCCCCACTTCACGGTGCATCACCATTCTATGCGTCTGCAGTTTCCCGTGGTTGATCATCCACTTGTTGTGCAAGAAAAACACTTGTCGTTAGTCAACATTATATTCATTCACAATCAACGCATAATTCATATTTTTCAAATGCATACACACAATAGGAATTTTCATTCTTTAACTTCAGCTTTTGATAAGGGGGTTAGGATAGAGGGTTGCTCCTTCTAAGAGTACCTCAAATGGAGTTTCTGCGCAACTCGTTCATGAGCCCAAGCAGGCCAAGTGTTGTAACCATGCTTTGATACCAATTTGTCACACACCCACTACAACAACTTATATTTTTCATCCTTTTCTTCGAGGAACAAAATCCTAGAGACTTCTATTGGTTGCCTAGCGTTGACCCTCTCTTCCCTTATCCTCCTCCAAACAACCACAAGTTGGCCTTAGCGCAAGCTCCTTTCGCAACTTGCAAGTTGGGAATCAAGACCCTCGACTCCCCTTTCTCCAAACATCGATACCCGAGATACTAGACGGGTATGGCTCCCTCCTCACTAGGGCTTGCTACATGTAACTATAGGCTAGGCCAAACACTAGCACCACTCGCAACCTCCCCAGTTGAGGTGTTGAGCTCTCATGCTCCTCCTTTGCAAATCCTCGAGATGCGAGAGGTCAATTTTGTGTGGACTCTGCCAAAGCGACATGCACACGCCACTTGTCAACCCCTCTATACTATTCTCATGAGCTTTGTCGCCGCCGCCCATTGCACGAGACCTCAGCTCTCGACGTTTCACGACCTTAGCGATGAATGCGCAGCTTCTTCATCCTGTGAAACCCCGAGCCACGATAAGTCAATAGTGGGTTGACTCTTTCCCAGTGTAACATGTGTCCACCACCAGTCACCCACTTCCTAGGCTAAATACTAGCGCTACTCGCATCTTGCGACTTCATGAGTTGGAGTGTTGAGCCCTCATGCTCCTCCTTCACGAGTTCCCGAGATATGATAAGTCAACAGTGGGTTGACTCTTTCCCAGTGTGACATGTGTCCATCACTTGTCACCCATTCCCATCTTTCTCTGGGCGCTTGTTGTTACGCCACCTGTCAACCACATGGTCCCCACTTATGGATGGGTCACGTGTTTGCAAGAGCCCTTGGCGCTTGGCACTTCGTGACTTCTACAATCGAACAAAAACTCTCTCAAGTTCCGAACCCCTAATAGGTTATAACCACAAAAATTCTGATCCAACAGTTCTCCCGTGCCTTGGATCCAACGTTCACGATCACGTCGCGATCTCACGAATCGTGAGTTCATGCAGCCCTACCCTTGACCACACCAAGTCACAAGTCAGTGAAATGATACTCTCCTTCCTATACAAAGGCTAAGATCGACAGTCATTAGGGCTCCATCAGATCCTTGGATCTACGGTCCTGGATCCCATCGCTACTTGCGAAGGATGAAAGGGTCGAGGTGTTAACACCTGCGCTCATTCTCTAGATCCATCGGTCTTAACACATTTGGGGTATTCCTGAAAGGATTCCAACTGTTCGTCTGCCAAATGATAGGGTATTCTCTCTTTCTATAATTGGTTTCGCTATCCCTTCCGAGCTTGAGTCATGAAACTCAACCTCTCGGGGCTTCAAACTCCCATGACTCCGAGAACTTAGAGAGCCATCCTTCCTTGCATAAGGTTTCCAGACCCGGATCGCATGAACCTTCAGACGGTTCTTGGGAAATTGTCTCAAATCTTAGTCGAGTCTTTGGGTAAAGGTTCAGCACAGTTCCAAGGTTAATGGGATAATCCCTGGGGAAGAGTACTCTTGAGGAGCCTTCCCCAGGGAAGAGTACTCTTGAGGAGCCTTCCTGAAACATTACGAGAGTTAAGAAAACAAGACGATTCTCAGTGGAGTGAATTCATGCCCCAACCTTAATCCTTTGTATAGATACCAACTATGGCATGTAAGCATACACAAGCATCGATTATTTCCAGTCTAACACACCACGCAATCATTCTACACAGAAATTATTATGGGCATATGAACATAAGCATGTATTGATGATATTCAGTTCGAAATACAAGGTATAAAACACTTATCAGGTCTACCAGGAATGAAGCAACTACTGAGAGGGGTGCTCATTTCCACCCAACCGTAGGCTCAGTGACTCCAAATGGATTGACCACTAGCCACCCCCAAGATAGACCACGATGATTTGAGGTTCAGTCTCCTACTTCCAGCTCAACAGAAATCAAGGACGAAGGTTACTCTCCTTCTCCTGATGCAGGAAAATAATCTAGGATGAAGGTTACTCTCCTTCTCTTGGTATTTAGAAATCCCTTCATTTCCATGGTTTCTCCAATCTCTTTCATGATCCCCATCGCGCGCACTGCTCTCCCCTTACCACATTTCCTCTCTTGCCAATTTTTGTCTGCAAGGTTGCGTGTGGCACGAATTTCGTTGTCCGTGGTCAGGTTTGAGGGCTGTTACGGATGGGCGGTTCACCCCCATCCCCTCATTAACTCTCGAGGAGCCTTCCCACCTACCAATCTGAGGAAAAATCCATTCCAAGATCAGAGAGTTGCTTTGGTTTGTGAGCAAGAATACACCAGTACAGTATTGGCTCAATGGAAGTTAACGCAACCATTCCAGGTCCCTTCCACCACCTCTCATTAGTCATCATGGTCTTTTTTAGTACATCCCCCTCCCAACAGTCATGCAGCACATATTCATAACATAATTTACATTCATCGACCTTTTATATAAACGTATATCAAATCAAACATTCACATCTTTGAGTTTTCCATAGTTCTTGGCCAGTATAGTTATTTTTATAGACTGGGGGAAATAGGGTTTTACACATAGCCTCCTTCCTTTTTTCAAAATTATTGGTTGCTTCTTCACTCCGAGAAAATGATTCCTTCTTTAATAATGTTGTTAGAGGTTCTTCTATTTGACCATAATTCTTGAAATAATTGTGATAATATCCTATTAACCTTAAGAATTCTCTAAGTTTCTTCAAGGTTTTGGTAATTGGGCATTCCCTCATAGAATTAATTTTGATAGGTTCCACTTTAACACCTTCATGAGATACAATATGACCCAAATATTCCACTTCTTGAACCCCAAAAGCACATTTGGAATGATTTGCATACAATTTTTTCTCTTCAAATAGTTGTAATACTCTGTTAACATGTTGCACATGCTCTTCCAAAGATTTGTTGTAGATTATTATGTCATCAAAAAATACTAACACAAATTTTCTAAGGAAGGGCTTGAAAATAGAATTCATAAAGCTTTGAAATGTTGAAGGTGCATTGGTAAGTCCAAATGGCATAACCAAAAACTCATAATGGATTTCATGTGTTCTAAAAGCTATTTTAGAAATGTCTTCCTGCCTCATTCTAATTTGATGATATCTCGAACGAAGATCCATCTTACTAAAGAATTTTTCTCCATGCAATTCATCTAATAATTCATCAATGATAGGAATAGGAAACTAATATTTGATGGTCATTTTTTGGAGTTGTTTATAATCTATTAACATACACCACGAACCATCCATTTTTGTAACCATCACCATTGGTGAAGAGACAAAACATTGGCTAGGTTGAATGATGCCAACCTCTAACATTTCCTAGATCATGCACTCAATATAACTCTTCTTTGCATAAGGATACCTGTAAGGACTAATGTTAGGTGGTACACTTCCTGGTTGCAAATGAATAACATGGTCATGATCTCGAGCAAGTGGAAGACACTTAGGAATTTCACCAAATACGTTGGAATGATTGTTGATAACTATTTGGAGGTCTAATGGAGTAGAGGATATAGATGTTTTAACATCAAGTGAGCATAATTTTGTAACTAAACCCTGGTGTCCCTTTTTGAGTAATTTTGTCATGCTATTAGAGCATATCGCTTTAGAGGGTTTCCCTTGGATACCTCTAAGCTCGATTTCCTTGCCATTTGAGGAAAATATCATGAAAATGTTGAAATTTAAGGGCTATTTTTACCATTTATTGCAACAATTAGACCCGTAATACCACATCAACAGGGAGAAATTTAGGAGCTAAATTTCACCCATGGGCTAATTTTCCATGTTTTTATGAAAAAAAAGTTTCACTAATTTCCATTTTTTCTAAATGTGATTCACCCAAATTCTATAGAATAAAATTATTTTATCTTAGAAGTATCCCAAATTTTATATAAACTATATAAAATCCTTATAAATTTGAATATTTTTACAAAAATATCGCCAAACATTTTATAGTTTTCATATAAGGGACTAGTAATATTTGCCAAGTTTTCTACATTCTAAGATAAATTTCCATCCTTAAAATTATCCCTGAACATCAACACCCCCCATTTGGATGTAAATCATGGGGCTATCCAGAAAATACTCCTCCATGTTGAGATTGATACAATGGAATTTCCATGAACAATTTATGGTACCTCCATCTGCAATCATTACTTGAAACTCTAGTGAGGGATATACAAAGAAATTGAGATCTTTTGCTAATTCAGAATTGATGAAATTATGGGTAATACTATAATAAATCAATATTGTTTCCTTCTTATTTTTTTATGTATCCTTGTATCTTGAGGGTTTGTGGAGTACTAATTTCATCCAATGAATGACAATATATTGTTGGAGTGGTATCTTCTAGATCTGAATCTTGTGGCAGTTATGTTGGACCTATTGTCATTGATGTCAATAGCTGATGTCATTATGATGTGATGATGAGTTTTTATGAACAACATGCAAAGGAATATACCTAAATCTCAAGAGAGGAAGCATATTATATTTCACGAGATTAGTGTAATGTAGAAACACCATCGGGATCGAATTCACAACAAATCAATGATCTCGATAAGTTAGAATCCAAGTACAAAACCAAAAATCTCAGAAGGGAAAGAGAATTGCAATGATGATGAGTTGTTATAAAAAAGATGCATAGGAATCTACCAAAAATCTTAGAATGGAAAGCGCATTGAAGAAACGCGTTTAGGATTGAAATCCCCACAATAAAACAACAAAAAAATCAAGGGAGAATCTTGTCCACTGATGTAGATTTCGAGACAAACCAAGACCGTCAAATCTAGGAGTTACAGAGGAGGACCTTTGGATCAAACATTTGATTAAATCATGGTCGTCATACCTCAGTAAGGGAAAATCAATGGCGGGGAACCATTGCAAGATGCAGGGGTTGAGTTGACGATTGTGCATATTTTGGTTCTGAAATCATCCTTGATCATGGATCTACTATGAGAGAATTCTCGACCATCAGATGAAGTCAAGGTTTAATATAGGAATCTCACTTTGGGAAAATTGAGAATTAGGAATGAATAACCCAAAGTCCCAAAGGAATAAATAAATATGGACCATTGATCTAAGAGTTGATCACAGTCGTTGGATCAAGGATTCACGAGATCCTGAAATATCCAAAATCCCGAAAACCGTTGGATCATGTGAGGATTTTCAAGTCAAATATGAATTGTTAGATGAAGTCAAGTTGCTCAAGTTTTATTAAGGGAATCTCACTTTGGGAGAATAGAGAATTTGGAATGAATAACTCAAAGGCCCGAAGGTCAAAATGAATCTAGACCATTGATCTAGAACTAATCATAGTCGTTAGATCAAGGATTCATGGGATCCCACAATAGAAAAAATCATGACAATCGTTGGATCATGTTAGGATTTTTGAATCAAAGATGGACCATTAGATGAATTCAAGTTGCTCAAGTTTTATTCGAGGAATCTCACTTCGAGAGAAATGAGAATTGAGAACAGATAACCCAAAGTCCCTAAGGCTGAAATGAATCTAGATGATTGATATAGAGTTGATCATAGTCATTAGATCCAAGAGGATGACATGTGTTTCATCAGGAGATCCATGTCAGCAAGGACACGTGGCACAATCAGATGATGACAACTGTCTAGGTCCAGTTGGCAATTTAAGGTTATGCAAGTCATGAATTTAAGTGACACATGGAAACCACTCAGTTAGTGCCAAGTCAACAATGATGTCAGCAAGTTACGTCACTCTGGGAGTTTTTCCTTTGGGGGAAACCAAAAAATACCCGAAGCACCGAAGTTCAAAGTCAATGACAACCGTTCATCTAAGATCCTCCATGATGAATCATGATCCTCAGATGAAAACATGATGTAAGCTATCCCATGTTGACCGCTTCGATGTTGACCAACTCCGGTGGGAATTGGAACAACAATTACCCAGAACTCTGAACCCCTGAAGTCTCGAAGTCTTGAAGTAAATAGTGGTCATTTATCTCAAACTTTGAATAAGTCACAGTTGTTGGATTAAGAGGTGGAAGGATAAGTAAGGATTGAAGATAGACCGTTGATTTGGTATCGGGATTCATGCTAACCATTGTATCAATCCTTGTGAGAAGTGAACGAGAACCGTCCACTCAACTACAGATCAAGTCATGTCCTTTGATCTGTTTGAAACATTTGGACAAGCCAAGATCGACCATCTAGGGAATAAAAAATATCGATCATCCGATCTACTTCGGAGAAATGTACTCTGGAAGCTTGAAATATTGGAGAGGCTAGAAGTCCTGAAGTCCTGAAGTAAATAATGGTTGTTCATATCAATGTTTGATTAAGTCACATTCATTGGATTAAGAAGTGGAAGGATAAGTAAGGATCAAATCTAGACCGTTGATTCGGTTCCGTGAAACATGCCAACCATCGGATCAACCCTTGTGAGAGGTAACAACTTCAGAGAGCTGAAACTCCAGAAGTTTGGATGAGAGAGAAATCTCCTGATGGCCGAAGTACAGGAGGACAAGGTTCCAGCCCTTGGTCATGGGTGATGAACACATAAGCCATGAGGTGCTGGGTCAATCTCTTTATTAATAAGCCTGTGGTTTTGTGCATATGGTCACATGTAAATGGTTTGAAGGAAGCGCCTCTACAAGATTCGATTTATGCAATATTTGTAGAGACATGGAATCGAGTTAAAAGAAATTGATCCATATCTATGATCTATTTATGAAAAGATCTCTCACTAAATTAAAGTCATTCACAATAATGTTTGAATAATAATAGAGATTATTTTTAATTTAAAATGAAGAGGTGTGATGGTACAAACAAAGGGACACAATGCTTCATATCTCACACCAGTTGGAAGAGTATATAAACAAGAAAGAATGGTGAGAAGAAAGTGTCTCTATAGTCTAGATCAGAAGATCAAAACAACAATAGAGTCCAAGAAGAATAACTAATAATTCTTATGAAGTGAGGGTGGAAGGGAGGAGCACAAAAGGATTCATATCCTTTACTAGGTAAGTGTAATTTAAGGGAGTTGGTTCTTCATGGGGTTGGTGCCCTAAAGATAAGGGAGTTGGTGCTTCCTAGAGTTGTTGACCTAAAAACAAGGGAGTTGATGCTTCCTAGGGTTGGTTTCCTAAAACTAAGGGAGTTGGTGCTTCCTAGGGTTGGTTCCCTAAAGACAAGGGAGTTGGTGCTTCTTAGGGTTGGTGCCTTGAAGAATGGGTTTTGTGTCTCCTAGAGTTGGTTCTTTAAAAAGGATTGGTGTCCTTCACTATTATTCATAAAAATCCTTGTAATTGCTATTAATTATATTTATATAATTGATTTTACAAATGAAATTCTATGGTTGATCTAATGTGGTAATTAGCAAAATATAAAAGTAACTGCTAATTGTTGAAAAAGGGTAATATTGATTCACCCCCCCTCTTAGTATTCCAACAATTGGTATCAAAGCAGGTGCCTTCATCACAGTCTAAATAACTAGAAGGTAGATATTGAATATGGATCAGCAAGAGGGAATGCCTAACAAAAAAGAACAATTGTTCAATGGAGGTGGTTATGGTCTATGGAAAATAAGAATGAAAAACTTAATGTTGGCTCTTGGTTTTTATATCTAGAAATATGTTGTAGATGGTTACACTACACCCACTACTCAACCTAAATATGTTGCAGGAAAGAAAATATGCAATGACAACTCAAGATAGGTTAATGCAATTCTAGGAGGGTTGACAAATTCTATATGTGTTAAGGTTATGCATTGTAAGTCAGCCAAAGAAATATGGGACCAATTGGAGGTTGCATATGAAGGATATAGAAAAGTCAGGGAAGTCAAACTACAGACCTATAGAACTCAATTTGAAAATATGAAAATGAAAGATGAAGAGAACATTGTTGAATACTTTCATATGGTAGATGATGTGGTTAATTCAATGAGAGTAGAAGGAGAAGAACTTATAGATAAACCTATTGTGAAAAATATACTAAGGTCATTACCTATGCGATATTATTCCAATATTTCTACAATTGAAGATAGGTTTGATCTTAACACACTCACAGTTGATCAGTTTCATGGAATTTTTACAACATATGAAATGAGAACAGGGAATGATAAAACAACAAAATATGAAACAACCTTTAAAGAATCTAAAGCAAAGAAGAAACATGAACATATATCTCATGAATATCAGTCAGACATATTCGATGTAGAAGATACCAACTTTATAAAGAAACTCCAAAAAGGATCTGGAAAATATAAAGGAAAGTTACCCTTCAAATGTTTCAACTGTGGCAGAATTGGAAATTTTGATAACAAATGTCCCTATCCCAAGATGGAGGAAAATGATGAAGAATTTCACAACCATAAAAACCAATACAAGAAGAAATTTTATAAGAAAAAAAAATTATAGTCTAAAGAAGACATCAGTTCTTCAGACACGAGTGAAGATGAGAATTTAGAGCTTCTATTTATGGGAATGAATACTCAGTAATGATGTAGATGATGAAGAAAATTCTAAATTTGAAGGAGAAGTGAACTTATAAGAACATATTAGTGCTTTGGAGGAACTAAGCAAGTATAAAAATAAGAACAAGCTACTTACGTCACAACTTCAAGAATTTTAAGAATCACATCAATCAAAAGAAATAGATGCATTAAGAACTATCAAAGAATCAAAGAAGATCATCTGTGATTTAAAATCCCATCTCTTGGAAGCTATTAAAATTGAAGAATTCATTTTAAAACAACTTAGTGATAAAAAACAAGTCAGTGAGAAACTAGAAGCTGAGATTAAGTTGCTAAAAAGTGAACTTGAGAAAGAAAAGAAGGGATAACAATTTGAAAATAGTTCAAAGATCTTGGATGAAATTATCAGTAGTCAAAGGTCACCAATCAACAAGACTGGTTTGGGATACACTAAAGACTCAACTTCTACATCACAAGGATTTGTCAAGAAACCAATCAGTTACGCAGATGCTCTAAAAAACTCATTAATAAAAGAAGATAATAAGGAAAAAATGATACCATTGAAAAATGTTACACATAAAAAGAAATCAATACTCCCTACTAGAGTAAAATATGACAAGAAAAATACAATCATCAGAAGAAATTCCCCTAATAAATATATGTTTATTGGATACTGTTACTCTTGCAATAATTTTGGTCATAAGGAAGTACATTGTAAAGCTTATGGAAAATACAATTACATAAGTTTCCAAATATATAAGAACAATAGGTACAATATAGATAAAATAAACTACAACTCATTTTCTCCTTTGCAAAACTTCAATATTGAATGCCAAAAATGAAACAACTATGGCCATAAAACCAGAGAGTGTAGATTACCAATGCAATCCTTAAATATAGGAAACCGTAGCAAACATAATTATTAAGAAGATATGTAAAAGAAAATATAAAGTACCAAGCAAGAAAGATAATTAATATATTGCTCCTCAGATTGATGAAGTTAATAATAGGAGATTGGTGGGTAAAACTTCTAATAAGGAATATAATAATCAAAGTTATGCATATAAAGTAGATAAAGCTCAAGACAAGAAAACTTCTAAAGAAAAATATGACACAATTAGAGAACTTGATAATCTCATACAAGTAGATTATCCATTACCCAACAAATGGAAAATAAAAAAGGAAAATTCTCAAAACAAGGATAAAGAAACTTCTGGTGTAAACAATAATGATGATGATGATGATGAATCTTCAATAGTAGAAAAACTAGAAGAATTGAGTGATGATAAGTTTTCCAATGATATTTTAATGATCCATTGAAATGCCTTCTAAAAAAATTAGAAACAAAGAAGGGAAGGAGAAATTAGGGAAGACTTAAAAATTGTTCATGTTGATACTCCTATGAGCATTGAAGCACAGAAAAATGAATAGATAACTAGGATCATCGAAAGCATCATGGTTTGATGATATAAATCTATGCATGTTTTGACATAGTTATTTGAAGGTCTTCATATACCCAGGAACAATGCAGGTTATGTATTCTATGAGTAAAGTCATGTGATATGATCATGCATTGGTCCCAAAGAGGTTATAAGTGGAAAAACCCTAAATGGAAGTTAGTATGTTGTGTATAGTGGTATACATGGCATCTTGTAGAGATGACAAGGGGAGAGACCTTGTTAGGAAGAACCTCCCTTTTAGAAACAAAGGGGGAGAACAATCATAGGAAGAGAGAGAAGATTGATAGGGGGAGTCATTTAGTTATGGCAGGCAGAGCATGATTGTAGGTGGAGTTACCCAAATTTAGATTTTGGTCATTAACATACAAACATACATAGATTAATCATAGGGGAAGAAACCCTTTTCCATTTATGTCAAAGGGGGAGAGTAACTTTAGAGGAGAGAAGCATCATCACAGGGGGAGTTTGTGTACGAAGTTAGTGTGTTTCCCTCAATGGAAAAGGGGGATATTGTTGGATATATTGTCATTGATGTCAACAACTGATGTCATTATGATGTGATGATGATTTTTTATGAAAAAAATGCAGAGGAATCTACCTAAATCTCAGGAGAGGCAACGTATTAGATTTCAAGAGATCACCGCAAAGCAGAAACACCATCGGGATCAAATTCCCAATAGATCAATGATCTCGATCAGTTAGAATCCAAGTACAAAACCCAAAAAATCAGAAGGGAAATCACAATGCAATGATGATGAGTTGTTATAAACAACATCGAGAGGAATCTACCAAAAATATCATAAGAGAAAGTGCATTGCAGAAACGAGATCAGGATTGGAATCCCCACAGTAAAACTATAAAATAATCAAGGGAGAATTATGTCCACTGATGTAGATTTCAGGACAAACCAGGACTATCATATCTGGGAGTTATAGAGGAGGACCTTTGGATCAAACATCCGATTATATCCTGACAGTTGGATCTCAGTAAGGGAAGATCAATGACAGGGAACCATTGCGAGACACAAGGGTTTAGTTAACGATTGCACAAGTTTTGGTTCCGAAATAATACTTGATCGTTGATCTACTATGGGAGCATTCTCGACTGTTAGATGAATTCAAGGTTTAATCTCACTTTGGGAAAATTGAGAATTGGGAACGAATAACCCAAAGTCACAAAGGCCGAAATAAATCTGGACTGTTGATCTAAGATTTGATCACAACCATTGGATCAAGGATTCACGACATCCCAACAATCATTGGATAGTGTTAGTATTTTCATGTCAAATATGGACCATTAGATGAAGTCAAGTTGATCGAGTTTTATTCAAAGAATCTCACTTTGGGAGAGTTGAGAATTGGGAACAAATAACACAAAGCCTCGAAGGTCGAAATGAATCTAGACAATTTATCTAGAACTATTCACATTAGTTAGATCAAGGATTCACGAGATCCCAAAATAGTCGAAATCCCAACAACCATTGGATCATGTTAGTATTTTACGTCAAATACGGATGATTAGATGAAGTCGAGTTGCTCGAGTTTTATTCGGGGAATCTCACTGCGAGAGAATTGAGAATTGAAAATGGATAACCCAAAGTCCTGAAGACTGAAATGAATCTAGACCATTAATCTAGAACTGATCATAGTTGTTATATTGAGGAGGAGGACATGTGTCACGTTCAGAGATCCACGTCAACAAACAAACGTGGCACAATCATATGGTGACAAGTTTCTAGGTCCAGTTGTCACTTTAAGCTTATGTAAGTCACAAATCTAAGTGACTTGTGGCAACCACTTGGCCAGTGCCATGTCAACAATGACGTCAGCAAGTTACGTCACTCTGGGAGTTTGTCCTTTGGGGGAAACCAACAACTACCCAAAACGATGAAGGCCGAAGTCAATAATAAACATTGATCTAATATCCTCTATGATGAATTGTGACCGTTAGATCAAAAAATGACCTAAGCTCTCCCATGTTGACTACTTTGGCACTGACCAACTCTGGTGGAAATTGGAACAACAATTACTCGAACCTTCGAACCTACGAAGTAAATAGTGGCCGTCCTTATGAACCTTTGATTAAGTCACATCCATCGGATTAAGCAGTGGAGGGATAAGTAAGGATTGGATCTAGACTGTTGATTTGGTCCCGGAATTCATGTTAACCATTGGATCAATCCTTATGAGAAGTGAATTAGAACTGTCCACTCAACTGCAGATCAAGTTATGGTCGTTGATCTGTTTGAAACCTCTGAACAAGCTAGGATCATCCATCTATTAAAGAATAAATATCGACCGTCTGGTCTACTTCGGCGAAATGTACTTCAAGAAGAGGCTGTAAGTCTCGAAGTCTCGATGTAAATAATGGTCATCCATATCAATGTTTGATTAAGTCACAATTGTTGGATTAAGCAGTGGAAGGATAATTAAGGATCAAATCTAGACCGTTGATTCGGTTTCGAGAAAAAATTCAACCATTAGATCAACCCTTGTGAGAGGTAACCACTTCATCGAGTTGAAACTCCTAAAGTTTGGATGATAGAGAAATTGCCCAAAGGCCGAAGTACCGTAGGACTAGGTTCCATCCCCCGTTCATGGGTGACAAACACATAAGCCATGAGGCACTGGGTACATTTCTTAATTAATAAGCCCATAGTTTTGGTCATATGATCACATTTAAATGGTTTGAAGGAAGCACCTTTGTAGGATTCGATTTCTGCAATATTTGCAGAGACGTGGAATCACATTAAAATAATTTGATCCATACCTGTGATCGATTTATGAAAAGTACTCTCACTGAATTAAAATCATTCACAATAATGTTTGAATAATAATAGAGATTATTGTCAATTTAAAATGAAGAGGTTTGATGGTCCTAACAAAGGGATACAATGCTTTATAGATCACACCAGTTCGAAGAGTATATAAATGATAAATAATGATGAGAAGAACGTGTCTCTATAGTCTAGATTAGAATATAAAAAAAAAAACAGAGTCCAATAAAAAGAAATGATGATTCTTATGAAGTGACGGTGGAAGGGAGGAGAACATAATGATTCATATCCTTTACTAAGTAAATTTAATTTAAGGGAGTTGGTTCTTCTTGGTGTTGGTGCCCTAAAGATAAGGGAGCTGGTGTTTCCTAGGGTTGGTGCCCTAAAAACAAGAGAGTTGTTTCTTCCTAGGGTTGGTGCTCTAAAACTAAGGGAGTTGGTGATTCCTAGGGTTGGTGCACTAAATACAAGGGAGTTCGTTCTTCCTAGGGTTGGTTCCCTAAATGATGGATCTTGTGTCTCCTAGAGTTGGTGCTCTAAAAAGGATTGATGTCCTTCACTATTCTTCATAAAAATCCTTGTAATTCCTATTAATTATATTTATATAATTGATTTTACAAACAAACTCTATTGTTGATCTATTGTGGTAATTAACAAAATATAAAAGTAAGTGCTAATTATTGAAAAAGGGTAATACTGATTCACCCCCCCTTCTAAATATTCAAACATGTTCCAATTCCTGATCTCCTTCCTCTTCACAGTCTATGTAGAATAATTTCTTCTCATCGCATTTATGCCCCTTACTGTACTTGATGTCACAATTGAAACATAGTCATTTTTCTCCTCTTTAATCCATTTTTTGAGGTGTCAACCTTGTTGGTTGAGATACACTTGTCTTATGACCCCCAAAACAATCTATGCTTGTTGTGTATGCTCGAATGGTAAAATTTTGTGTAGAATTATTTTTGTCTTGAATATGACAAGCATATTGCATAGATTCCATAATAATTGTAGGATGTCTTAAGAAAATCTCATGTTTGATGTCTTTTTTTAATCCACCCATGTAAGCTTCCAACAATTGGTCATCACTTATGTCATCCACCCTTGTGGCCAATACCTTAAATTATGAATTATAATATTCAATATCACCTAAGTGCTTGATTCTTGTCAATTGACTGAAGTAGTCTTGTTCCCCCAATTTTCCATATTGTGCTTCTAAGTATCTTGCAAATAAACCCCAATTATAGTGATAAAGAGGGGGATTCCTTTTAACTACCCATTGATACCATTAATATGGTTTTATACCAAAGTTCAAGGTTGTTATGTGAATCCTTTTCTTATCATCCATAATATTATGTATATCAAAATATTTTAGAATTTGGTTCACCTAGGTAAAGACCTCTTTTTCATCAAACTTATTTAATTCAATCTTGGGAAATTTGAATTTAGGACCCCCACCATAATTAAATCCACTATTAGAGTTAAATCCACTATAAAATTGTTTATTATCGGTAGGTTGTTCAACCAAAATACTACCTTTATTTTCCTGATTTCCTTGCATTTTGATATGTCCTTTATGGGGCCTCTTACCTAGAGCCTGAAAGATCAGAGAAGACAAGGAATTTTATAATTCATTCATGGATTTTTGTATTTGTATTTTATTTTTCTCCATCTTCTTATCCATCTTATTTTCTATTTCATCCATATTTCTTTTCATCACTTCCTTATTTTCATCCATCTTCTTATCTATCTTATTTTCCATTTCATCCATATTTATTTTCATCTCATTCATCTTATTATCCATCTTGTTTTCCATTTCATCCATATTTATTTTCATAGTTTCATCCATCTTATGTTCCATTTCATCGATTTCATATTGAGTCATGGTTGAGATTTCTGGAGGTTTAGCTAATGAAGTAAACTTTGAAGGAGCCTTTGGAAACATGTGAGAAAATAATAATTCTCCTCTTTTTACTATTTATTACAAATTTTGAATCACCAAAAAAATATCTTCCAATAAAAAGTTATGCTAATTGTAAGTTATGTACCTTTTAAGCCCTTAATTTGGAGTTTGTCCTCCTAACTGACCTTCCTTCTGATATATTTCTGAAATTTCATCCCTCTCGAGTATAAAATTTTGGTCTATAGTACTATGAATTGTCTTCTCTTTAGTTCTATAGGTCTGACCAAAATTGGATGTGCCAAACGAAAGTTATGGTAAATTTCCCAAACCTTGCTGATTTTTGGTATTTCCGGGAGAGCGAACTTGTATATAATGCCACGTGTCCAATATTTAATACCTGATTATGAAATTCTACCAGAAATTCTATGGATTTTCCTCTTTCAAATGAAATAGTTATTATATAACTTGGATCCTTTCTAGAGAATATATGATTGTTTTACTTGAAAAACCTGTTTGAGACTAGTTATAATACTATTCGAAAACCCTATCTTCCACAGAGTATATCTCCAAACGTTTAATGACCCATAAGATAAAATTTTTACCAAAGATAAATTGATATGTATTATAAATAAAATCCAAGTTTTGTTGTCTGAATCATCCCCCAAAAATATTCATAAAGAAAATTCTAATATGACTTTCTTGGAGAAGAAAAAAACCTAGGATCGATGCTCTAATACCAAATATTATGATCCAATGCCTTAAAAAATGATAAAATTCAATGATTATAGTCCACTTTGAGGGGGAAACCTATTTTTATATTATTTCCAATTCATAACACAATATGAGTTGAGTTAATATGATCCTAA
>JASDQU010108054.1:61532-77763 GCA_032191745.1 Picea mariana
TCTCCTGTGATTTTTCTGACACACTTTTTCTTCCACACTTTTTCTCCTGCGATTTTTCTGCTACAATTTTTCTATCGCACTTTTCCTGCCACACTTTTTCTGCTGCAAATTTTCTCTATCAATAATACGTGCCCAAATAACCTTTCACAAAAATAGATATTCAAGTGTTTTTAAATAAGAGAGATTTCCCTCTTATTTATACTTCCATGTAGCATTACACTTTCCTTATTTTAGGGAGTTCTCCATTTAATTTATTATTTAAACAATTTCTTTGCAAACACTTGACTTTGGGGGCTTCTATATGACTCATGAGGGTTCTTCAACTTCATATGGCCATAAATCTCTAACTGTGAGGAGTTATGTGACGTTCCACATACCACCAAAAATGGCATGACAAAAACTATCCATCTATTATAGGTTCACTGAAAAATTCATTGACCTTCATCTCATTATTCCACAATTAAGCATGGGTTCTCTAACCATACTTCTAGGATAACTCAATCCGCAAAGCATCTTCCCGTGAGGGATTTCACCATAAGAGGACCACTTTGGAGTTCATCCATTTGTACTTCTTATCAACCATGACAAGACAATAATGAGTCATATTTACATCAAACAAACTTGGGTCCATTACCCAAACCTTTGTGCTACCGAGCTTTGTTCAAGGGTTGACATCAATGACAACCAATCTTAATCAACAATTTCCCCCTTTGGCATTGATGGAAACACTCTGATGCAATAATGAAATCATATCACTCATGGTCCCCCTATAACCATGCATCTATGTGACCATTTCTACCCATAGAACCATGCCTTTGTCCTCTGCATCTGATAAATATCTCCCGCTTTGTCATCAATGACAAAGTTATGTTTCCATCCAGGGCTGCTCCCCCTGACTGAAATGTCATGTTTATGGTGCCTCCTCATGTACATATAAGACATATAAGATAAGCATTCAAAAACATTCATTTTGGAGTAGAATTAACTCTGAGTCTCTGGCGAAGATACTCAAAGTATTCCCTTAGAAGTGGTTTTGTAAAGATGTCTCCCACTTGTTCTTTTGTTCCCACATACTCAAATCTGATGCTCTTTTCTGCAACATGTTCCCGTAGAAAGTGATACTTGATTGGAATGTGCTTTTTCTTGGAGTGCATCACCGGGTTCTTTGACATACTGATGGAACTTGTATTATCACAATAGATTGGATTGGGCTCATCATACTCAACCTGTATATATGTCAAAGTTTGTTTCATTCAAAGAACCTGTGTACAACATGTTGTTGATGCAATATACTATGCCTCGACTGTAGATAAAGATACTGATGATTGTTTCTTTCTTAACCATGATACTAAACACTCACCTAATTAGAACGCTTCTCCACTGGTGCTTCGTAGGTCATCAATACAACCTGCCCAATTTGTATCCATGTAGGCAATAAGTGATAGATCCTTTCCTTATGGATACCATAATCCAAACTCTTATGTTCCTTTGAGATATCTAAAAATCCTCTTCACTGCTAATACATGTGATTCCTTTGGTGCTGCTTGAAATCATCCCACTTGTCCAACTGCCTACATTATATCTGGTCTAGATGCTTTCACATATAGTAGGATACCAATCATTGACCTGTATTGCCTCTGATCTGTAGACTTTGAATCATCATCTTTGCTTAACCTGCAACTGGTTTTCATGGGAGTGATAACTGGTTTGCAATCTTCCATTCTGAACCTCTTTAGAATTTCTCTGATATACTTGGTTTGAGAAATAAAAATTCCTTGGTGGCTTTGATGTATTTGAAGTCCCAGAAAGAAGGATAGTTATCCAAGTAATGACATTTCAAATTCATTATGCATATCCTTTGCAATTTTTACCTTAACCTGTCATCATCATGACCAAAAATAATATCATCAACATAAACTTCAATTAATAAAATACTATCTTGACTTACCTTGATGTAGAGGTTGATGTTTGCACTTCCTTTTATGAACCCTGTATGTTGTAGATATTTATCCAATCTAGAGTACCATGCTCTAGGAGCCTGTTTTAGACCATACAAGGACTTCTTTAATTTGAAAACATAATCTACATTCTTTGACAACTGAAATCCTTCTGGTTATTTAATGTAGACTTCTTCTTCAAGTTCCCCATTCAGAAAAGATGATTTTACATCCATATGATACAGTTTAATATTTTTGGAGCATGCATAAGCTAAAACCAATCATATTGCGTCCATTCTGGCAACTTGGGAAAATGTCTCTTCAAAGTCGATTCCTTCAACTTGCGCATATCATTTACATACCAATCTAGCTTTGTTCCTTGTAACCTGTCCATCTTCATTCAATTTATTCTTGTATACCCACTTTGTGCCTATCACATTCTTATCCTTTGGTCTTGGAAACAATTCCCAAGTATCATTTTTCTCTATTTGATCCAATTCTTCATCCATTGAATTATTCCAAAATTCATCCTTGCTGGCCTCTTCAAAACAGGTTGGTTCAATCGTATATGAGAGTGCTAAGTGTGTTTGTTTTGTTGAATAGATTCTTCTTCTAGTCTCAACTCCTGCATCTTTGTTTCCAATAATATGATATGAAGGATGATTCTTCTGTACTTGTCTGCTAAGTGTCTTTGGAGGCACTGCTTGAACTTTCTCTTCTGCTTCAGTTGGATCTTCTTCATATTCCTCTTCTACCTCCTTTTCATCATCTGCTTCTTCTTTGTAAAGCTGTTCCATTGATTCATTTTCTTCTTCCTTTAATTCTTGTCTACCTATTTCATCAATTTTTACATTGATTCTTTCCACAAATTTGTTCAATATCAGGTTGTAACATTTGTATGCTTTCCTTGTACTTGAGTAACCAACAAGCACTCCTTTGTCCACACAAGAGTCAAACTTTCCCATTCTGCCATCTTCTCTTTTGATGTAGAATTTTCTCCCAAAAAATCTGAAGTTCTTCACATTTGTTGGTCTTCCTTTCCATAGCTCGTATGGAGTTTTGTCAGTGTTGTTTCTAAGCATTACTCTATTTTGAATGTGAACTGTTGTATGAACTACCTATGTCCAAATAATATCTGTCAATTTGGAATCCATTAGCATTGTTCAAACCATTTCCTGTACTCTCATGTTCTTTCTTTCAACAAATTCATTCTGTTTAGGTGTCCTAGCAATGAAGAATTGCCTTTTTATTCCATGACTACTGCAGTAGTCCATAAATTACTTTGAAGTGAACTATGCTCCATTATCATATCTCAAGCATTTGATTTTTGAATCCATTTCATTTCAACCATTTCCTTGTAGATATTGATTTTTTCAAAAGCTTCTGACTTATTCTTGAGAAAGCAAACTGTAGTCATTCTTGTATAATCATCAACTAATAACATAAATTATTTCCAACGTTTTAAATAATTTTTTGTAGTTGGTCCAACTATATCAATATGCACATTTTCTAGTGGTATTGTCGTTGAATATTCCTTTGATTTGAATTTGGTCTCTGTTTTCTTTCCTTGTTGACAATGCTTGCATAAAGTGTTGGTTGGTTTCGTGATCTGGGGAATTTCTCTGATTGCTTCTCTTTTGCTGACTTCAACAAGGTTAACAAAATGTATGTGACCCATTCTTCTATGCCATATCCAACTTTCATCTTCCTTTCCTAGACAACACTTTTCATTTCCAATTTCACTTAACACATATATGTTTCTTGAAGTTCTCGCAGTTGTAACAGACAATTTTCCTGAACCGTCTTTTCTTATCTCACACTTTTGTGAATCGAAAGTAACTTTATGACCTTGGTCACACATTTGACTCACACTTAGAAGATTATGTTGCATATCTTCTACTAGTAGAACATTTTATTCCTTTGTATTCTTGTTCCCAATTATGATTGTGCCTTTTCCAATTATTTTAGCTGAATCATCATTTCCGAAGGAGACTGATCCATCACTTTCCTTTCTTAAAGTAAGAAACTTGTCTTTATCACCTGGCATGTGTTTTGAACAACCACTGTCAACATACCAACCATGTTTCTTCAGCTTATCTTGTAGAGAGAGTGTGCATTCTTCATTGCTATAGTGATTATGCTTTCTTATCCATGTCCTTTTCTAAGGTTCCTGTCTGTGACTGTTGTTATTCTATTGTGGTTTTCTAGGAGGGTCTGCCATTTTGCAATATTTGGCCATATGTCCAAAGTTGTTACATTTGTAACATTCCACTTCAGTGCTCAAGGATTCAAACATGTTGTAACTTCTTCTCTATGTTTCATTAGGCCTTCTTGGATAACCCTTTTGTGTATGACTTTCAAAGTTGTTTATGTTCTTGTTGTTAGCTCTACAATTCACAACTTTATGTCCAAAATTATTACATGCGTAACATAAACCAAAAAATATAGTTTAACACCTGGGAGTTGAAGATATTCTAAAAGGAGGTACTCTTATGAATTATTCTTCTTCCTGAGGCCTATCTATCATTTGGTGATTCTAAAATCTAAATCATCTCGAGGGAGGAGTGTCCCTGTAATCTTCCTTGTAGATCTTCCTATCCCCTTTGATTGTTTCTGCATAGATTTTTGGATATGTTTCTTGATTTGTTGTTTTGGAGATTGATCCCTTTTCTATATGATTATATCCAAGCCCAGATTTGTCATGATGAGGTTTTTGACTATTGATAATGTCATCCAAAACTTTTGATCTATTCTACATATTTTTCTTTTGAATATCCTTTCTTAATGTGACAATCTCTGCTTCCAAATTTCCAATGATCCTGTCTTTTTCTTCTAGCTGTTCTTTGAGTGTTTCTTCAATTCTTTTATCTTCTTCTATTTGAACCTTCAAATTTGTGATCATTTTTTCTAGTTCTTGAGTGACTTCTTTCTTGTCTAGTTTCGCTTGTAGTTTCTTGTTTTTCTTCTCTTCTCTTCTGATAACTTCTATGGCACACATCATTTCTTCTCAGAAGTGAACTTCTTCCTCTTCATATTCTTCTTCAGCTTCTTCATATTCTTCTTAGGAATATTCTTTATCAGAGTCTTCTATTACCATGAATAGAACTCTTTCTGTCTCACTGTCACTGACTTCATCTTCATTTGATGATGAGATGTCTTCTTTGGTGCATAAGCTTTTCTTGAAAACTTTCTTTGTGGTTATTTTTCCTTTATATGTTTTTTTTCTATTTGAGTAACCTTCATCATTTCTCTTTTTCTTATGAGGACATTTGTTAGCAAAATGAACAATACCATCACAATTAAAACAAATCAAAGGAATCTTACCTCTATACCTATCGTTGGTTCCCTTGTTCAATCTTTTGACAAAGTTGGCTACTTATTCATCATCTTTCGAGATGTCACTGTTGTTGCTAAGTTCTTTTTCTTTTTTCTTTGACTTTTTGGATGCTTTGAAGGCTGCTTCTTTTGTATCTGGATTTTCTTGTTCAGTTCTCATTTCATATGCTATGAAGATTCCATGTAATTCATCCATGCTTAATGATTTCATATCTGCTCTTTCTTCTAGTGTCGATATCTTAGGGTCAAATCTCATAGGAAGAGATCTTAGTACCTTTTGAACAATTACAAATTCTTCAATTTATTCTCCTAATCATATGATTTCATTTACTATTTTATCAACTCGTAAAAAGTAAGCTGCAATATTCTCATCTTCCTTCATCTTAAGTTGTTTGAAATGACCTCTGTAAGTTTTAAGTTTTGTTTCTTTGACTTTTGAATCTCCTTGATAAATATTTCGAAGTTTTTCCCAAATATCTTTAGAGGATTTACAATGTGAAACTTTGGTGAATACTGTTTCACTAAGACCATTCAGAAGTTCATTTATGGCTTTGGAATTATTCTGACCGAGTTTCACTACTTTGTCATTTGTTGGTGAAACTACTGGTACTATGTATTCATCTATAGTTGATTGCCAAATTTCAAATCCCTATGCCTATATATATGTATTCATCCTTATGCTCCAAAATGTATATATTTGTCCATCAAACAATGGTATTCCATTTTTATACAAGTTGTTTCTCTCCATGATCTTCCTTTCAGTGGTTAAATGGATTTCTGAAGGAACCCGCTCTGATACTAATTGTTGGATTACTGAGGGGGGGTTGAATCAGTAATAGAGAAATTTAACCATATAATGCAAGTGTTATGTCAGTGTAGCATTATCATCCAATAATTGCAGAGTAAATGAACAAATGAGAAATCATACACATACACAGTACAACAATATTTTTACGTGGAAACCCAAAGCAGGAGAAAACCACATAATGACTTTTCTTATATGTCTTGAAGAATTACATTCATTGGAATCACCAACTTCCTTTGTTTTCCAGCTGCAATTGGAAGGAGGCTCCAAACCCCTAGTTTCTCAAGCTACAACCTAAGGGAAGCTCCAACTCCCCAATTCTCTGGCTACAACCAAAAGGAGGCTAGAACCCCCTAAGTTCTCCAGCTACAACCAGAAGGTGGCTATAACCACCTATCCTTGCCCTGTCCAACCACCCTGAAATATAAATGCCAAATGTAGACAACCTGTCACTGCCACTGAATCAACCATTGCCACTGTCAACCTGTCACTGTCAACCTATACCAATAACCTGTAACAACCTGCACCAAACAACCTATACCAATAACCTGAACCAACATGTACCATGCATCAACCATGCATAAACCTTGACTCATCAAGCTATACCGACATCATAAAATATACACCTCATGTATGTGTCAATGCATCAACTACACACCTCATGTATGTGCCAACTCATCAAATACTTGTCTCAACCATCTACCCAACATGTACCTCAACCATATACCAAAGACATACACCAATATAACCATCAAAATTTATCTAACAATTCATCACTCTATCCATAAACCAAATACCATAAACCCTTACATCAAACCATGTGCCACAACTTCACTATTATGTAGCCTCAAGCTAAACCAACAACTTCAACAACACATCACAACCAAAAGACCAATACCGTTATGCCAAATACCAACAACAAAATACCAATGGTATCCCTCAACAAATTTGATATATGCAACAATAATGAACATCCAATACCATCTCAAGAGCTAAAACCTAGCTCACAAAACATACCTCATACAAGATGTGTTATATCTCTCATAAATAGACCCCAACCATGTTGCTGCCGCGGTTTTTCTGCAGCACTTTTCCTTTCGCGATTTTTCTGCTGCATTTTTTCTGCCATGATCTTTCTGCCGTGTTTTTTCTGCCGCACTTTTTCTGCCACAATTTTTCTGCCGCACTTTTCTGCTGTGATCTTTCTGCCATACTTTTTTTTCCACACTTTTTCTACCGCACTTTTTCTATCGCGATTTTTTTGCCACGATTTTTCTTGTTGCAGTTTTCCTGCCACACCTTTTTGTTGCACTTTTTCTGTCGCAGTTTTCCTGCGGTACTTTGTCTATCATATGTTTTCTGCTGCACTTTTCCTACCACACATTTTCTGCTGCAAATTTTCTTTATCAATAATACCTGCCCAAATAACCTTTCAAAAAAATAGATATTCAATGATATTCAAGTGTGTTTAAATGAGAGATCTTTTCCTCTTATTTATACTTTCATGTAGCATTACACTTTTCTTATTTTAGGGATTTCTCCATTTACTTTATTATTTAAATAATTTCTTTTGCAAACACTTGACTTTGGGGGGATTCTATATGACTCATGAGGGTTCTTCAACTTCATATGGCCATACTCTCTAACCGTGAAGAGTTATCTAACATTCCAGATACCACCGGAAATGGCATGACAAGCATTATCCATCTAGGATAGTTTCAATGACAAATTCACTGACCTTTATATCATTATTCCACAATTAAGCATGATTTCTCTAACCATACTTCTAGGATAACTCAATCTACAAAGCCTCTTCCCATGAGGGATTTCACCATAAGGGGACCACTTTGGAGTTCATTCATTTGTACTTCTTATCAACCATGACAAGAAAATAATGAGTCATCTTTACATCAAACAAACTTGGGTCCATTACCCATACCTTTGTGCTACCGGGAATTCTTCAAGGGTTGAAATCAATGACAACCAACCTTAATCAACAATTGGTTCTTGTGTTAAAAACATTACTTGTGTTTTTGTTGCAATACACAAGATTTGAAATCATACATGCATTGGAAATGATGAACCATCAATGTACATTAGAAAGCCTTTCCTTTATGTTATGAATCATTCCAAAATAGAGCAATATTTGGAATCAAGGTGCAACAAGGTGTATTTTGGAAGAGACATGTTGATCAATGGTAAGTGAGATGACATGTGGAAAATGAAATCAAATGGTAATGAATATCCTCCCCAACTGAATATGTGTTATGTGTATGAAAAGGAGAAAGGCAACATAACATGGTGAGGGAATTTTCCAATGCATTCATTCTAGCATGTAAGGAATTGCATGATTAAAGTTTAGAAAACAACATACCTCCACTTACCCAAGAACTAGATGAACTATGCAATAGGAATGTAGTTGCTGCTGGATCATGAAAAATGTGACTCCTGCTCATGGAATGTAAAGGGAAGGAATATGAACTGTTGATTGGTTGTATGAATCAAAAGATGAAGGATGAAAGTGGAACTGTGGTACTTTCATGTGGCCAAAAAAATATTGTTGTAATTGTTGATGGAGTCATGAAAAATATATAGTCTTCACCTGCTACAAAAACCAATAGTACAATTCTGATCATTTGAATAAATGTGTCAATGTCGAGCATGAAAAGAAGTCTTTGGATTACCGACCATTGATGGATTTCGTTAACCAATGCGAGACAATCTCACCATTGATGTCAATGAGTGCCAAGGTACCTAAGCACATCTTGTGAAGTGTGAATAAATGAGTTGATGTCGAGCCACTTGCAAGATCTAATGATCAAAGGACATTGATGTATTCCCATTATTTTCAGCGAGAGAACTTGCCATTAAGGCATTCAAGCCTCAAGGTAATCATAAGGACTCTAGTCTCTATCCCAGATAAGGTTTTAAGGTCGATGGGGCAAGACTTGTTGAAAGGTGGGCCTTAAGGAATCCCACATCAGTCAACGTGAGTTGTAAAAAATTATTGGTAGGGCTATAGATGAAAATATCTTGGTAGCAACAATGTTTATGAAAAAGAAAACATGATAATGTAGTCATTGAAAGGGAGCTGGATGGTTTTATTCATAAAGAAAAAATATGAACTGAAAATGGGGAAAACTGTATGCGACTCAGAAAGGTAAGCAGGTGTGAAGTCATGATGGATAAGGCAATCAAAGGTGGACTTCAATACATGGAGGATGAATAAGCTTGGAATGAGAAGGCTAAGTGATCATTTCTTGGCATAATTGGTTTTTTGAAAGATGGTTGTGTAGCGGGAAGTGTCATGACACGTGTGATGAACAATTAAGCTCCTTCAAGATTTTAATGAGGCATGTCTTCTGAAAAAAATTGGTGATCCTTGAAAATCACTTCTGCATGAGAGTTGAACATATTCAAACATGTAAAAGGTTAGCACTAATATTGCAATAAATATTGTGATATCATCGAAGAATATAAAAGGAAAGAATGAGTACGAATGCGAGTAAATAAAATTTCAAAAATAAAGTGTGTTTTTACCTCTCGCCTTGGCGTGCTAGTTTCGTCGTCGATTGTTGTTTGAAGTGACACAAGAAACCAATTTAGCTTAAATGTAAAAAAATTATTTTAATATTTTTTTTAGGATTTAGGAAATGTCCATTTGAAAATTTTATATTTTTATTGTTGTTTTGAGTTTTTTATAAGTGTGATTATTCCTAAATAAACTAGAAAAATAAAAAAAATTAAGTAAACTAGAAAGATTTTGTTTTAAAGTTTTATTTATGTTTAAATTGTTATATTTTATAAATTTTTTTAATTTTTTATTTATTCCATTCCACTACACATTTTCATCCCATATAATGGAGAAAACAAAAAAAATCACACTAAAAAGAGTAGGCGTTCTCCTATGGACTCCATGACAAAACTGTGCATCAGTTTCTCTTGCCATAGACTAGATAGCCATTTTCCAGCCACCAAATTCTTAACTAAAATTATTTGGATTCCAAATGAAATAGTTTCAGCAGTGTGCACAATACTCATTGTTCACTAAAAATATGCATTCATCTCTCCACTAATTCTTGTTAACTGTAAATACCATCATGCATCATGCTTCATGCCTTAGGGATAGTATGATGAAAATCCAAATGCAAGAAATATTTAATTATAAATAGAAGCCTTCATTAAGAAAATGAACCTAAAGGTTCAAAACATGTAACAATAACCTTTGTACATCAACTAATGCAGATAAAACATCTTTTAAAGGATATGTCTGATGGTGTAAAACAAGAAAAATTCAAAATTGTGAACATTCACTGTACATGATACCAAAATTTTGCAACCTCAGTGCCCAATATCAACCCTCATGATAAATATTTGCAAGTATTTTGCATGTATTGAAATATTACAATATACATATGTTAGTGTTGGTTAAATATACAACAAAATTGAAACCATCCAAGAAAAAAAAAATCATTTTTGCGTTGAATTTTTTACTTTGCATCTGTTGGGCATGTTACTGTTTTGGATTTTATTGCCCCCATAGACATGTTATACCTAGAAGTGGAGCATTAGTTAAAGGCCATGGCGGTTGAAAAGGTGATGGGGGCGGTGGATATTGTTGTACATATGGTGGTGAATGATGGCTCTGCATTGTGGTTTGGATTCCTGTGTGTGCAACTAAAGAGAGTATGTGAATCTTGCGATGTACGTGATATCAAGATTGACACCTTTGTGAATTAGGCAAGGAAGGGATCTATGTTAGAATGACACATCTATCCCTTTAATCAAGTCCTCTACCACCAACGAATGAACACGCTATCCCACGCGGATCATGTTATGATGATTTTTATTTAAAATAAGTTCTTGTTGCTTGAATCGAACCGAGATTTCAGGCGATTTTTCCTATTCTTGGAGTTGCAACAAACACACCCAACTATCCTATTCTTAGGCTGACGAGACAAAAAATATGGTTGTGTTTGATCCTTGTAGTTTTCTTTGATGACACATGGAAAACTAAATTTGTAAGATGGGTCATGGTGTGATGGGTTGGCATAATCAATTAAAGGCCACTACCTCTCTAACAATCCAAGTCATAAAATCTCGACCGATAATGTAGCAGGTGTACACTGATTGGAAACAACCTAACCCAATCATAACTCTGGCGAGGAATGGCATTGGATGATATTAATTATTAAAACTACCTTTTCTGCCCCTGTTGGCCATTTTCCAATTGTCAAACTTCAATGTTAAAGAACACTAAACTTTTCAAATGTTAATCACTTGGTTTTGTGTACGTATAATTTTTTGATACAATTGTGATTCCATTCCTATCAAAATATTTTAGCTTCATCCTTGTCTGATTCATACTTTTATATTATTCGATCAATGGTTCAATTTCCAGCCATCAACGACTATGTAAAAACTCCATCGCAAATGAATCAGCTAAACACAAATAATACAATGGAAATCCCATCAACTTATCTACAATGTTTGGGAATTAAATAAACCAACATAGCTGAAATTTGAATTGATTACATCTCTTATGAAATAAAGAAATAAAAAATGTGATCTGTCCACAGTTTTCCCTACCATGTTTGGTTGTATCTCCTTCCTCTCCAGATTCCTCCATTGCACAGGCAGGTGGTTTATGAATTTAAGCGCATTGATTTTTTGGAGCATATCCCAAATAGAATCTCATGCTGGCAACAACATGCAAGCAAAAGACGATAAATAAACCACTCAATGTGACCTAATTAGATTCAATCTTTGCAATCACAGAGGTGGTGTCATCGATTATGGTACGCTTGTATCGAGAATGGGTCACTCTACAGTGTGGAATTCTCACCCTAAGAGCTATGGGTCTGGCTCATGCATTTTTCGGGTATGCAGGGACTCGTATGAAATGATCAGGAAATATGGCCTTAATGGTTGTCGACAGTGATATGAAAATAAATGACGGGGTATGGAAATAAAAGTGAAACAAGCATCATTTGATTTTGAAACCTAAGATATTTTCTTTGTACGTGTGATCAGGTGGGATCATGAAGCAGTTCCATTCCGATCCAACGATTCTGTGTGAGATCTGGATAGATATGTAGGCAATGGCGAAGTAGGAAAGGAATCTCACGTGAGGATTTGCAACAGTAAAAAACTGCCACGAAGGGAGTAAGTTGATACGCGGAAGAAGCATTGCTAAGATATTCATTCGATTAGTTAATTATTACTGTTTCGGGTCTAGTTACAACAAACACACCCTTCTCCTCGCTGGCTAGATGGATGTAACTATCTATTTTAGGTTACTTCTATCACTTCCAATCTGTGGGATTCACAGAAATTGGTTAGATATGAAGAGGAGTCTAGATAGGGTTGCCCACCGAGCGGTAATAGGAAAGGCACTTTGCTTTGTAAAGATCATAATGGAAAGAAGACAACAAGATGAGAAGAAAAAAAAAGGATAATACGATAAATCGACTAACGAGGAGGATGAAGTGTCAGGATGGTGGTGTGTTTTGATTGCAGGTGGAGTTGGATTGAAGGTGATACGAGACTTGGCATGCGTGATAAGTTTTGTTCTCGGCTTCTTCTTTAGATGTGAGGGCTTGCATGCTAAGTTTTGGCTTTAGTCGAACATGTTCCATTCCATCAAATGATGGATTTTGCGGGGATGCATGCTCCATTTCTGAGGAGGTGGTTGGTTTTAGGAAAAGTATAGAAAGAAACATATTAGATTCGCTCATTTTAGCTCTCTCGAAACACAATTTTTGATATGATATGATATTATCCCCACCCATATTCACATCCAAAGTTATGTTTTACTTTAATAATATTGTCATTTTTCACACTAGTTGCTATGCAGGATCCTCTCGCTCACCCATTGACAGACCAAATGAACCTGCCCAGCGATAGGAAATTTGGAACTACGATGAACCGACAACAAGAACGGACCTACCTTCCCACCCACTTCATAGCTAAGAGTCCTTCCTTGTCTATTAATTCATTGTTTTATAGGCTTCAACGTGGGTAGTGAAACTTCAATCGAGAAATAAAAGCCTTGCACAATTCAATCGATCGAAATATTGACAGTCTCAACGTGATTTTTTTTATTTTACATTAAATAAAAACACAACTGTAATTTTGTTTATTTATTTATTTTATTTTTTTGCTATATCACTAGTTTAAAAAAAAAAATTGGAAATTTTAAGAAAAATTCAAATGAAAGTTTTTAGCAAATGGGGATCCCAAGTAAAAAATTAAAGCAATTTTACATGTTATTTTCCTGAAAACATTAGATACATCCTACTTTCGGATCCTCGAGATCACACGAAGCGCGAAGGAGAACATACTTATTCAAAACTTAACGCAAAAAAGTGAAAATAACATCCTACCTACTCTATGCTAATTAGAAGTCAGAAATTAATTACGTGTAAGCAGATTTCCAATTTAACCATTTTCATAATAGGAGTAAGAATATATTCACACACAATTTCGAAAATTTAAAATTGAAATGTATAGAAGTGTGTGAAATCAATTATGGTAAATGCGATATAGAGAAATAAGGAAGAAAACATTGAACTTTCTTGATACTCGCTTGAAACCACAGTTCAATGAATTGTCTTAAAGTTTCTCCTCCCCCTTGTTGTGTAATTAAATCAAACTTACCTACCTAATCTCTAATCCCTTTAGCACCTCCCCGACAACGATGCCAAAATGTCAAGGGATTTATATGCTAATGAATTCAACATAAAATTGTCAACCCGGGGCTCGTAAGCTTCGAGGTGAAAGAACAATATATGCAGGATGAAAGTAAGCTAACCTAATCTAATGATTGAAAAAGAAACACATGACTGGAATTGAATTGCATGAAATAAACGAAAGCATGAAATTGCATAAATTACACTTTACTGAGAAAGCACGAAATTGAATTGCATCAAATAAACGAGAGCGTGAAATTGCATAAATTAAACCTGATTGAGAAAACATGATATTAAGAAAAGGAAATATCATCTATAACATAAATAACAAATAAAAAATGAGAAACATATGTGAGCTCACATAAAATCTATATTAACAACTCAAAATAACAAATCTATTATGGAGAAATCAAAATATTTACTCTAAAACATCAACTGTTATTACAACATGATGAAATCCATGACTAACTCATTATCTCAAAAGAAAAGACTAACTATGTTATTCTTTTTCCTATCTTTCTCTCTTCCTCTCCTCCTCCCAAATGAGGAGAGAGCCCTCTTATTTATACATAAATTATTTGAAAAGAAGATAAGCAACTCATAATTACAATTCCACTTTTCTCTNAAGAGAGAAAGATAGGAAAAAGAATAACATAGTTAGTCTTTTCTTTCTCTCTTCCTCTCCTCCTCCCAAATGAGGAGAGAGCCCTCTTATTTATACATAAATTATTTGAAAAGAAGATAAGCAACTCATAATTACAATTCCACTTTTCTCTCAACCAATTTTCTATAATTACAAAATACTTATCCCACTTTTCTCTCACAAATTCTCTCATGATATTCCTCCTTGAAATTAGCTTGAATTATCTCCTTCAAATTTTGAAAAGATGGAGAAAACATTCGAGAAGCTTTTGAATACTCCTTGGTTGAAATCTTCAAATATCCCTACATTACAAAGCTCACACAAATATTTGAGATGTATATGAAAAATATATTAATTTACAATGTTTAATCATAAATTCTCTTTTAATGCTAAAATGAATAAAGTGGAAAATAATAAGGTGAAACCCAAATGTATTCATGAAAATAGTATAATGAATGTGTTACACGTCAAAATTACTCAACCAGATGAGTTTCGCATGTTCCTCTCAATTGTCGTAAGTGTCACATCTTCCTTACAACCTTCCCAAGTGTCGCAAGTTGTTCACAGCTGTCGCAAACAATGTTCAAAGAATACTGCCATAACGACGACACTAAGGAGGCACTTAAAACATCTCATACACTTGATTTGGAGAAGGGGAATTGGTTAACTGAAGTCAAGGAACTCTTATCACCTGAGAAGAGCTCTTAAACACAGGTTCTGAGGGTGAGCGCTCCCCTACATCAGCCTTAGGAGCACTGGCACTCCCCTATAAGGCCTCAGGGAGCATTATAACGCTTGTCTGCCCCTCTGAAGGAGTGCTATCCATCTTTGGAGCACTGACGCTTCCCTCAAGCTTCCTAGGGAGCGCTACAGCGCTCTGATGCCCATTTTGAGGGAGCGCTTCCTAATCTGAGGCAGTAGTTGGCCCGTTGAGGAGAATAAGGGGAGAATCTTTCAAGTTTAGAAGGCAGTTGCATTCGAATTCTTGGTTCCATCAGAAGATCCCTGATCTAAGGAGGAAGTTCCTCAACTTGTTCTAAAGATGACTCAAGAGGTTAAGCTCCTCTTAACCTATATAAGAAAGCTCTATGATGGTGAAAAGGGGGAAGAATTGCTAGCATGAAACCTATGATCTCATAGGAAACACACAGTCAGCCAAAGGAGAGTGATCAGTGAAGCTGTTGTCATCCAGGTTGTGGATCTTTCGAGTAAGGGTTAGACGAAGGGGACTTGATGAAGTTGTCACATTCGTATCTACGATTGTAAGTACTGCTGTCGTTATTCTCATTAATATGACACGCTTGGCCTGTTTCTTTCTAGTTTGTGTCTGATGTTACATGAACTTATCATTGATAGATAGATCTGTTTTCAAGCTAATATCAATAGAGTAGGAAGTGGTCGTATCTTGTTTGTCTACAGGACTCAGCGAGGAGCAAAGGATCGGAGCTCAACTCGGAGCGTGAAGGGACAAATATCGATAAAGAGGTACTTCTATTCTCCTTCCTTCTCATGTGTTAGTTTGTATAGATTTGAAAGGAAGTCAGTGTCCACGTTAAGCATTTTCTGTCTTAGAGTTAAGGTCAAGCTCTTTGAGGCAATCTACCTGTCCGCAGGGAGATTTTCCTACAACAGAATGGTTAAATGAAGTGATAGAATGTGAGGAATAGTGAAAGGGAAAGAGGATGGAAATGCAACAATTATGAGACTCAACAGGCCTCCAAAGAATAATGTAACATCTTACTCGTCAACAATGGTGTTAGTCATATTTCCATGGGATTCCCAAAAGTAATCTCCACTTTGTATTTATCATCCTGAAAAG